>JANGZZ010000437.1:0-15421 GCA_026225955.1 Clarireedia paspali | reverse complement strand
TAATATATATATATATATTTAAAGGAATTTAAAAGTATTAGAATATATTTATTAAATAATTAAGAAAGTTTAAAAGTATATAATTTAAATTATAAATATATTATATTACTTTATTAACTTTAATATTAATAATTATATTTAATTAAATATAAGATATTTATTTATCTAATAACTTTTTAAAAAACTTGATTTTCTAATAAATAGATATTTTAAAATTCTTATAAAGATTAATTATTCTTTTAAATTTAAATTATTTAAAATAATAAAGATATATTTTATATTCTCTATTAATAAATTAAAAAAGACTTTAAATAATCTACTTCTTAGATAAATAAATAACCTTTTATTATTTATTAATATTATTAGTAAGAAGGAATAAGAAATAAAGAAGATTCTTATTTATTATAAATAATATTAATCTCTAAAATATTATATATAATAATTTAATTATAATACTAACTTGATATAATATAAAGTATTATAACAAGGTTAAGTCTATAATATTCTATTATTAAAGCCGGGTTATTATTCTTTTAACTTGAATAACTCTTATATATCTAATTATAGTCTAGCTTACTAGAATAATTATTCTCTTCTTTCTAATTTAAAACTTATTTTTAAATAGTTATATTATAATATTATTTATTATATACTTGATAATATATCTATACTTCTTTATATTAATAATCTATATAGAGAGATATAATTAAAAGTAATATATTTTATTTTATATATTTAAAGATATAAATTAAAATAAGAAGTTAGTTTTATTAATATTAAATATACTATTTATTAAAAGTTCAGTATCTAGATATTTAAGAAGAGATTAAGATAATTAGTTAAAAAGAAAGTAATTAAATAAGAAGAAAATTTATAATTTAGAGTAAAAATATTAAGATTATATAATAGAAAGGTTTTATAAGTATAAATAAAACTTTGTTTTAAATTAAACTTTGAGATTAAGTAAATAATATAGTTATTAAGATAATAAATATAAAATAATAGTAAGTAGAAAAGAAACCGAGTAAGATAATAAAAGGATTAGTAGAAAGAGAATATATTATAAATAGAAATTTAAATAGAGATATTATAAAAGAAAACTTTTCTCTAATAAAAGTAAGATTAGTTATAATAAAAACTTTGATTTTAGTACTACTCTTTATAATATAAGTTAATTATAAACTTTTAATTATTATTTTAATATCTTTATTAAAATTTATATCAAGTAATAAGAGTTTAAATAAGATTATTACTTTAAATACTATTAGAAGTTTAGAAACTAGAATAGACTTTATATAATAACTAATCTAAATTATAATTATTAAAATAGTCCTTTTAATACTTCTCTTTTAGAACTTTAGAACTTTATATTTTAAAGATTATAATATAATAAAGTTCTTGAAAAGGTTTAAAGATTAAATAGAAGATATTAAATAAGATAATAAAACTAAAGTTAAATATTTATTATATTACTATAACTTAGTAATAAAGTAATATATTAAAATTTTATCTAAGTAGATAAATAAAGATTAAACTAAGTTATAAACTATATTGATTATAAAGTATAAAGAATATAATTTAATTTAATAGATAAACTTATATATTTTCTTGAAAGTATTAAAAGATAAGAAACAGGAATTAGAGTTAGAAATATAAGTATATATTAGATAATTTATAACTATATTAAATACTTTGATTAAAAAAGACTAGTTTGAAGATTATATTAAAAGTATTTAGTTTCTCAATAGTCTATTTTAAAGAATTCGAAGTAAAGTAATTTATAAACTTAAGATTAATATTAAAGAACTAAAGACTATAATATATAATAAAATAATTAAGTTTGTTATTAAGATTCTTAAAAGTAATAAAACTATCTAAGAATTTAATTTAGATATTCAAAGTTACAAAGTTCTAAACTAAATAGTAGATTAATTTAAGAATATAATATAAATATTTAAGGAAAAGTAATTTAATATATTTATTATTACTTTTTATATATAAAAAATCTTTAATAAAATAATTAAAGACTTAATAAGAGCCTTTAAGTTTCTAGTAATATTAATTTAAATAATTATAAATATTCTACTAAACTAATTTTAAACTAAGTTCAATCTAGTTATTAAAGTAAATAAAAGAGTATATCTAATTAATATTATAAATAAAGTAGATTTATTCTTCCCTTTTTGAATATAAGTTATTAAAATAAATATCTATATAAAAAGACTTTATTATTTTTAACCTTTAATCTACTTTTATTACTAAGAGAAGGAATATTTCTAAAAAGATTATCTTGACTTTATTATTAATTATAAATATAATCTAGTATATAAGATTTTAGAAAGAAGGATATTATATAATAAAAAGAGTAAAAGTAAAAAGATAATCTAAATCTCTAAAGAAATAAAAGGAAGAGATATAATTTATAAATACTAGAAAGTAATTACTATATAATAAATTAAAACTAATATAACTATTTAAATAACAAAGTGATTAATATTAGTTTATCTTATAAAACCTACTTTAATTAAAAAGATATTAGTAGAAATAATAAGAATAAAGAAGTTTAATAATAAAGAGATTAAAGAAGAAATAGATATTCAAGCTATAATTCTTTATAGAAATAAGAAGATATTAAAAGAGAAGAGATAAAAAGACTTTTAATATATTTTTAAAAAGAGAATCTAAAAGGAAAGGAAGATAGTTACTTTGAAAGTTCTTTATATAAATAAATAAATAAAGTTATTAGTAAAAGAAATAGAGGAGATTAATAATAGAATAAATATTAAGAAGATAGAAATTAATAAAAAGTAGATTGATATTTTAAAAAAGATAAGATTAAAGATTATTTATAAAGTTAAGAAGTATATTAATATTATTAAATATATTACTAATCTAATAGAGTTAATAAATAAGATCTTTAATAATAAATTAAAAGGGGTTATAAATAGAGAAATCTTAAAGTATTTAGATATACTATAGAAATTATTATTTAAAAATATAATTATAGTTATACTCTTTAATATAAAGTTTATTATAAACTAAAAAGTAATTTTTATAAACTCTATATTCTTTAAAGAAGTTAAAGCTCTATTTATTATTATTAGTTTAAAAGTTAAAGTAAATATTAATAATTTGAAAATTCTTATTTTAATTAATAGTAAAACTAAAGTAGATTTAATTTTAAATAAAATAGTTAAGCTCTTTAAATTTAATATAAAATCTAAGCTTTAATTTAATATAATAAAGTATAATAATAAGAGAAAAAAGTTTAATAATTTATATAAAAATATAGTTATTAGAATTAGAAATATAAAGATAATAACTAACTTCTTTATTATAAATAATTTATAAAATAATATTATTCTAAACTAGTTTTTTATTATTACTAGTCTATTTACCTTTTCTTATTATAATAGCTTTTAGTATATAATTATAATAAATAATAAATAGATAAAGTAAATTACTATCTAAATTATAAGTATAATAGATTTATAATTAAAGAAAGGCACTTTATAAGGAAACTAGAAGTTAAATTAAAAATAATATATTTACTTAGTATCGAAGATATTAAAGAAGGGAAATAGAATAGAAGAGGGAGGAAATTTATTTTAGTAAATAAGTTAATTTTAATTAAAGCTAGTATAAATATATTAAGAGTCTTCTATATAAATATATAAAAGTTTAGTAAAAATATTACTTTTTCTAGAAAGACTAATTTAATTATAATATTTTAAATAAAGTATTTCTTTCTAAGTATTAGTATTTTTAGAATATATAAAAGAAAGGCTAATAAGATAATATTAATAAAAGAAGAGATCTCTAATAAGTTAATATTAAAAAGAGATTTAAACTAGAAATTAAAGAAGATTAAAGAAGAATATAAAAGAGGAAAGATTAAATTTAAAAATAAATAGAATTAATAGTTAATCTTTAAATTTTCAAATATAAAAAGAGGAAATAGATTAATATTTAAATAAATAAAAGGAATAATCTTTAAAGATAATTTATTATTTTAAGAGAAAGAGATATTATTAGAATTTTTATTTAGAAGAGAAAAAGGAATTATATTTGATTTCTTAGAATATAAGAAAGTAGATAAAAGTATAATATTATTATAGAAGATTTATATAATTTTATATAAAATATAATAAAGTCTAGAATTTATAATACTCTATTATCTAGCTATTAAAATTAATAGAATAATTAATAAGTACTTTAAAGTAAGAATACTAAAGTATTATTATAAATTATATTGAAACTAGTAATTTATAATTAAGAAAAAGAATAGAAAGTATAAGCTTATAAATACTATTATAAAATATAATATTATTATAATCAAAGATATAAACTTTCTATTTAATATTAATAAAATCTCTAAAGAGTTTACTAGATACTAGATTATCTTATTAATTAACTTCTTTTCTAATTATAATTAAATCTCTTTATATCTAAATAACTAAGATATTATAATCTTTATAATTTCTAAAAAGTTAGTTCGATATATTATACTAGTCTAAAGTATTATAAACTTTATTATTTAGTTTATAAAGATAAAGAAGATTATATTAAAAGACTATATCTTTAAATAATATAAGATTTTTATTAATAATATATTTATTTTAAAGCTCTAAATAAGATATAATAATTAAAAAGCTATTTTAGAGATTTGAAGGGTTATACTAAAATATCTTTATAATTTAAATCTAATATTAGTTAATATTAAAAGAGCTAATATAATAATAAACTTTAAGTCTTAGTTTAAAATAGATAGAATTAAACTTATTAATTATATCTATTATATTAAAAGCTAATCTTTAGATAGTAAGAAGGTTCTAAAGATATTAAACTAAATACTTTATAAATTTTAAATAAAGATTCGAGTATTTATTAAAGTCTATATATATTATTATATCTAAATTAAGTCTTTTATTACTAAAGTTATATTATTATACTAATTATTAAAGAAAGATATTAAGTTTATATAAACTCTTAATTATAATCTAGTAATAAATAAACTTAAGTTAATATTAACTATAATATTTATTTTAATTAGATTAGATACTTTTAAAAATATTAAGTTAATAATTTTAATAATAGATATAAGTTTATTTAGATAAAGTATAGTTCTTATATAGTTAGACTAAGATAAAAAGAGATATTTAGTATAATATAATAATAAGTAATAAATATAAGTTGAATAAAATTATAATATTATAAAAAGAAAGTATAGAAAGATTTTAAAAGTATTTAAGAAAGTTAAAAGTTATTTATATAAAGTATATTTTTTATTAGAAACTAATATAATAATTTTGATTATATAGTTTAACTTGATAATAGTTAATTTATTTAATACTCTTATTACTAGATAGATAACTTGGATTTAGTTATTCGACTTTGATATTAAGTATATTCTAAATAATAAATATATTATTATAAATAGTTTATTTAGATACTTAGTAATAAATAAAGAATTATAACTAGAAGCTTAAGAGAAGGAAATCAATAACTTTATTAATATCTATATAAGTATTTACTAATTAATCCTTTATTATAAAGTTGAAGTAATATTTATTAATTCCTTCTTTCTAGAAAAGAAATAAAGTCTAGATTTAAGGTTTATAATTAAATTCCTGATAATATTATAAAAGCTATTTTAAGTTTTTAAATTTAACTTTCGAATATTTAAAACTAGAATTTTAAATTATAAAGTTTATAATAAGATATTTTTTTAATAAGTAAATAAAGGATTATTAGAGAGGAGAGTTATTAATATAAAAGATAAGAAAATTATTATAACGATATATTATAAGAATTTAATAAAGAATAAGATTATACTATTCTTAGAATTAATAACTAAAGAGTTAAAAAGGTTGAAAGGCTTTAAAAACTTATATATATATAATAGTTATATAAGTTATATACTTAAAGTATATATATACTAAGTATATTTAAAAGTCTATCTAACTATTAAAAATAATATTTTGAGAATTAGATAATAAGATTAGTATAATATATATAAAGATTATTAGTATAATAAACTTAATATATATAGATTATTATATTATCCCTTTCTTTAAAAAAGCTTACTTTTAAATATCTTAAGTCTATTAATTATAACTAATAAAAATAGTTAATAAGTATAAAAGTATTAGTTAAATATAATAATATTAAATAAATATAATAAGTAAATTGAAACTATTATCTATTCTTTTATAATTATATATCTAATTGTTTAAAGAATTATTACTTTTATACTAAAGTTATAGAATAATTATTTTCAAGATACTTATAATTATTTTCTTTTATTTAATATAATTATAACTACTTTAGAAGAAATATTAAAAGATTAGATAAAAAAGAGTTTTCTAAGTAGAATATATTAAATAAATATAATATTATCTTAAAGTTAGATACTTTGTATTATATCAAGTTAATATTATAATTAAGTTATTATATATAATATTCTAGAGATTAATATTATTTATAATAAATAAAAATCTTCTTTACTTTCTATTCTTTCTTATTAGTAATATTAATAAATAGTAAGAAGTTATTTATTTATCTAGAAAGTAGATTATTTAAAGTTTTCTTTAATTTATTAATAAGGAATATAAAGTATATCTTTATTATTTTAAATAACTTAAATTTAAAGAAGTAATTAATTTTTATAAAGATTTTAAAATATTTATTTATTAGAAAATTAAGCTTTTTAGAAGATTATTAAATAAATAAATATCTTATATCTAATTAAATATAATTATTAATATTAAAGTTAATAAAGTAATATAATATATTTATAATTTAAATTATATACTTTTAAACTTTCTTAATTATTTAATAAATATATTCTAATACTTTTAAATTCCTTTAAATATATATATATATATTAATAATATTAAAATTATTTATAAATTATAATATATTAGTTTCTTTCTAAATCTATATATATTATAATTCTTAATTATATAGTATCTTAAATAAACTTATATTATCTAGAGATATATAAAGTAAAATTAATTAAATATAATTTATTATTAGTAAGAACTTAGATTAATTATCTTGATAATAGTTAATAAAGAGTCAAAGTCTCTTTTATAAATACTAATTATAAATCTTAGTCTAATTATCTATTTATAAATAGTTAGTAGTTAAGAGTTTAATCTAAGTTTTTAAAATATTATTAAATTCTTTTTAGAAAATAGATATAAACTATAAACTATAATTAGAGAGTATTATTATAAATAGATTATAATATTAATAAATATATTAAAAGTATAATCAAACTTATTCTTAAATATTAATTGTTTTATAATATAGAATAATAATTATTTACTTATTAAGATAATTAATAATAACTAAGATATTATTAAAACTATATTTATCTTTATTAAAGTTATAATAGTCTATTATAATATATTCTTATATATATATAAAGATTAATAAAGAGTAAAATAATTTTAATATTTTATTATAAAGAACTAAACTTTTATAATAAATATAGTAATTATAAATATATATATATACTAAGGCGATTAACTTATACTAATAATATAACTTAATAAGTAGAAAAATAATCTTCTTAATACTAAAATATATAATTAATATAGAATTATATATCTTATAAATAAATAATATATAAAGGTTTTAAATATTAGAAATAATAAAATAATTATTATATATAAAAAGATTATCTTTAAAAATTAAATAAAGATTATTATAAATAATTTAAACTTTTAAATTTTATAAACTTTTTAAATTATAATTAACTTTAAAAAGGTAATTAATAAGAAAAATCGAGAATAAAAAAGAATTAAAAGTATTAAATATAATAATATCTATTAATAGTTTACTAAAGATCTTTAAATCGATCTGATTATTATATAAAAGTTATTATAGTTTATTTCACTTCTTTTATTTATTTTATAATAATAGTTTATTAACTTTATAAATTAATATATTTATAAAAGAGTTATTCTTTTTTAAATAATATATAATTAAGAAATTATAATTTATAAAAAGTTTAATTTATTAAGTTTATTATATATTTAAAGATTTAATAATTATAAAGTATTCTAATATCTTATAATCTATATAAATATAGATCTAATATAAAGTTGATATAAACTCAACTTACTAGTTACTAAATAATTTAATAATTATAAATATTTCTTTATTATATACTTTGTAATTTAACTTAGTTAGTTATATTGTTTTTAAAAAGAATATTATAAAAAGCTAATTATTATTATATTTCTATAAAAGTATACTTATTATAATATTATCTAATATATTTGTTTCTAGTATATAAAAGAGTAAATAGTTATAATATTAAAGAAATAATATATTTATTAGTATATACTTAAATATATTAAAAGCTAGTTAGTAACTTTTATCAAAATAGAACAAAGTATTAGTTTTAGTTAAATTAATAAAAGATTTAATTATAATATTAAAATTATAAATAAAATATTTATAAAAATTATAAAATCTAAGAAATAATTATATATCTTTTATTATTGAAAGATAAACTTATTATTATATTATAATAATCTTCTCGAAATCTACTTCTATATTATTAATCGAGATAATAAATTTTAAATACTTAGTATAAGTAATATTAAATTTATATTTCTTGAGATTAGCTTATAATTTAATATCTTGAAGATATTATAAGACTAATTTAATATAAGCTTTATACTTAAATATATCTTTAAAGTAGATTAAGATATTATTAAAGTATATAATATAAAAAATATTTAAATAATTAAAGAGAATATTATTTATATAATATTAATATATAATAAAGCTATTAGTTAGTTTAAAAGATATAACTTTATATTTATAGACTTTATAATATATATAAAATATTATATACTTTTTTAAAACTAAGTTTATTTTAATATAATAGAATATTTATTTAATATTTAATTTAATAAAGATTTTTATATAAAAGATATAAATAAAAGTTTTATTAATAAATAATAATAAATAATAATCTTTATAAATAAATATATTAAATATTTAAAAGTTAATATAAAAATATAATAATTTATTTAACTTTTTAATAAAAAGAATTAAAATAATAAATAAAGTTTAATTTAATTTAATAAATTTTTTTATTAAATTTTTAATAAAGTATTTTTTAATAATCTTAAATTCTTTAATTAATATTTTATATAATAGATTATAATAAAGTTTATTCTTTATATTTTCTTTTAAAATAATCTTATAATTATAAGATTAATAAAGTAATAAAGTATTTAATTTAGATTTAGAGAATATAACTAAGAATTCTTAGTACTTATTAAAAATTAAAAGCTTAATATTAATTTCAAATAAAGAGGTAATAATAATTAATTAAGAATAAAAGATAAAATATAATTATTTAAATAATAAGAAAGTAACTTATTTATTTTCTTATTTAACTTATTGATTTTTAAGTAGTTAATTGATCTTATAAATCAAGATAATATTTAGTTTATATTATTTATCTCGATTACAAAGTATATAGAAAGTAACTCTAGAGATTATATATAAGTTGATAATCTTCTTTAAATAATTTATTTAAAGCTTTTAGAGAGACTTAGACTTCTTAGTAATAATTAGAGATTATATTAGTTATTTACTTTTAAAAGTAGTCTTTATTATTTTAAATATATAAGTTTAATCTTTTAAGAATATTTTATAAAACTTAGATAATTATAAAATTATAAATATAGTTATAATAAAAGTTAATTCAACTTTTTAAACTAATAATTAAAATAAAATTTCTTTTACTTTGATATATTATAATATTACTAATATAATTATTAAAGTAACTATCTAATTATCTAAATAATTAATACTAGTTTATTATTTCTAGTATTTATCTAATTTCTAATCTTATTAATTTATATCCTACTAATATTTATAATTGATTATATAAAGATTAAAGTTAATATAAATATATAATATAGATTAAGAGTATATTTAATTAAAAGATAAATCTATAAACTAATATAATTTATATTATTTATAATCAAAGAGAATTTAATTTTCAGATAATTATATTCTTCTAAAGATTATAAAGTATATAAAGTAGATAATTAAAAAAAAAGTATAAATCTAAAATCGATTATTAATAAATAGATTTAAATAAATATAATAAGAGATCTTTTAATCTCTTTTATTATTATATCTCTTAATTAGTAAAAGTATTTTTAATCTTTTTATTATAACTTTCTAAATTGAGTTAAGTATTTTAAAAAATATAATATTAATAAAAGTAAAGTTATTTACTTTAAAGTTAATAAGAACTTTAGTTTAGAATAAATATTGATTTCTTACTAGTATATAAAGAAATATTATATACTTTCTATCTAATAATTTAATTAAATCTAAATATCTTATATCTTTTATTTTACTTAGTAAAGAGTTTTTAATTAGATATAATCTTTTACTTGATTATTAATTATATAAGTAATAATAATAGCTTCTTCTTTATACTTATCTTCTTACTTTTATTTATTTATAATATCGATATATTCCTTTTTTTAATTAAAAAAGTTAATATTAATAATATTAATATAATAAAGAGTAATATTATAAGAATAATTAAAAGTATCTTTAAAAAGAGGATTATCTTTTAATCTATCTTAAAAAGTAGATATAGTATTTCTTAATATAAAGTAAAAAGATATTTTATTAATAGTAAGATTAACTAAAGCTAATAAAGTAAAGTAACTAAGATTAGTTCTATAACTTAGTAAAAAGTAACTAGTTTAATCTATAATAATTTCTTTATTAGATTTAATTAAAATACTAGTAAAATAATATATAAAAGTAAATATTATAATAATATAAATAGATTAAAGAGATATTAATACTTTCTTAATATTATTTTATTGTTTTAAGAAATTTAAGTATTAAATTAGTTCTTATAAAATAATAAACTGATATTCAATATTTTTAATCTAATTTTAATAATACTTAGTAAACTTATAAAAAAGATCTTTATAAATTATTTTCTTACTAATTTAACTAATAGATATTAGAATAGAGAGTTATTAATAGAATTTCTTAAATAAAGATAATAGTTTAGAAGTAATTATAAATAATATATAATATTTATTCTTAGTAAAAATAAACTTAGAATTATTATAGAAAAGTAAATATAATTTATTAACTAATTATTCTATAATTAAAGAAAGCTTTTATAAGAATAATCTTTTAAAGTAATTAAAAGTAATACTCTTAATTTAATTATTTATATATTTATAAACTTAGTATTTATTAAAGTAAATATATATAACTAGTTTATTAAAAACTATATATTTCTAAAAAGATAAAAGAATATTAAAATTATTATTAAGTTTATTAATAAGATTAATAACTTAAAAGGATTAAATTAAATTAATATTAAATAAAGAGAGATTATAAATTAAATATATATAAATAAATAGATTATATATATTATTAATTATTTAGAAATAAATATATAAAGTTATTAAATTATATTTAAAACTATTTTATTTAAATATCTTATTTATAAATAGTTTAATTATTTTATAATATAATTATTTATTAAGAATTCTCGGTTTAGTAGTAAGTTATAATTATTTAATAAAAAAGATTAATTAATTTTTTATAAATTATATCTATTAAGAAGATACTAAAGAGAGAGTAATAGTAATACTAGAAGAAATATTAGAAGAGATATAAATAAAGATCAATTTAATAATTTACTTTTATTATAATCTTAATTATTCTTATTAAACTCTATTTTGTATTTATAATTCTAAGATTAATTTAGTTAATATAACTAACTTATTATTTATTAAAAACAAAGTAGAGTTTTAATCTTAAAGTTAAGAAGATAGAGAATTTATTATCTTATCTTTTCCTTTATTTCTCTTTTTTATATTAATATTAGAATCTATATTAGTATTATTAATATATTAAGCTTCTAAATTATTATCGATATTCTTTAAGTTTTTAGAATAAATATACTTTATAAAGAGAATTATATTAAGTATAAAGCTTTATTATAATATCTTAGTACTCTTCTTAAATATATTATATTTAATATCTCGAGAAGAAAATATATTATTAAATAGAATTAGTTAGTAAAAGTAAAAGTATAGAGAATATATAAGAAAGGTAGAAAAGTAAATAAAGTTTATAAATAAAGAGAAAAAGAGTAAGAATAAAGATAAAAGAGATAATAATAATAATAATAATAATAATATCTATATTACTATTTAATAGAATAGATCTTCTCTTAATAACTCTAATAGTTTCCTAAATAAAGAGAATTAAAAGTAAAGTATTATTTGAATAACTACTAATTAGCTAAAAAGATTAATAATAAGTTATTAATAATATAATAATATATTATAGAAATTCAATAAAGAATAAGATTATATTATTCTTAGAATTAATAACTAAAAAGCTAAAAGAGTTAAAGGGCCTTAAAAGCTTATATATATATAGTAGTTATATAAGTTATATATTTAAGATATATATATATTAGATATATTTAAAAGTTTACTTAACTATTAAAGATAATATCCTGAGAATCAAGTAATAAGATTAGTATAATATATATAAAGATTACTAATATAATAAGTTTAATATATATAGATTATTATAATTACTATCTTTTAAATATTATATAATAATACAAGGTATAAAGGTCAAGAAAATATATACTAGAAAGTTACTAAAAGATATTTTTAGAATAAATACTATAAAGATATAAAAGCTTTTATTTAATAATATAATTAGTATTAGTTTAAAAGTAACTTTTAATAAGAAGAAGTATTATACTTTATATAGATAAATATATTATAAAGTAAAGTTAGTTTTAATATAGTTTATATATTTAAATATAAAAGAAAGAAGTATCTAATAATAATATAATATAATCTAAATAGTTAAATAAAGAGATAAACTTTAAGAACTATAGATTCGATATTAATTATTATATTTATATAGGAAGATATTATTTATAAATATAATATATTTAGAAAGTTAATTATAAATAGTAAGTCTAAGAATAAAAGATAAGTTAAAGTGTTTATTGAAAAATATAGTATAATATATATATTATAAAAAGTATTATTTAACCTAATGATTATATTAGTAGGAATTAACTAATATAGTTAGTTCGATAATATAATTATTACTTTATATAAGATTTAATAGTATCTCAACTAATTATTATAATTATATTAATAACACTCTATTAATTAGATAGCTAAAAGTATTAATTAAAAGCTAGATTAGTTAAAGGAATTAGTTAAAAAGTATTAACTAAAAATTATTCTTTATTATCAATCAATATAATTAATATTATTCTCTTTCGATTAAGAATCTTTATAAAAGAAGAAGAGATTCTTAGTTAAAAAGAAGGTAGTTAATTTTTATTTTATTACTTTTATATTTATTATTACTTTGTTTAGTTATTAGTAATCTTGATAATTATAAGTTTAATTTAATATAAATTCTTTTATAAATTTATTTATTTACTAACTATTATAATAGTTACTCTTTTTAATTATCTTTTATATAATTATATTTACTTTAATCTCTCTTTTCGATTATAATATCTTACTTTAAAAAAACTAATAATATCAAATTATATAATTACTAATAATAGTTAATATAGTTTATAAAATTAAAAAGTTAAGTTTAAACTTAATATATCTAATATTTAATTAATCTTAAAATCTATAATAGATTAATTAGTATACTAGTTAAATTAGAATTAGATTTTAAACTTAATATTAACTAGCTTATTATAATATTATTAGTAGTTATCTCTTTTAAATTTATAAAAGATAGAGTTTATATTTAATAAATAACTAAGTATAATTAGTTAGTCTATTTCTATTAATATTTATTTAATATATTAATAATCTAATTAACTATTAATAATATAATAATAACTAGAATAAATAATAATAACTAACTAGTAGTTAAATTAATTAATATTAATCTTCTCGCTACTATTTCTTAACTATTATTTCTTTCTCTATTTATTTACTTAACTATTATAGATATTAGAAAGGAATACTTGTTTTTAAACTAAGATTATCATTCTTAAAAGCTTAAGTTTAATTAATATTATAAAGTTTTCCTAATAGTCTTTAAATAAATTAAGTTTATAATTAATAAAAACTTCTTAATTAACTAAAATCTCTATAATATTAAATATAGTAAAATTAGTCTTCGAAGTTATATCTACTTACTTAAAGAATATTTTATATTAAATAAGTTATTAGTTATTCTAAATATTTAAATAAAATATAATAAAGTATTTAATTAAACTTATTATAATCGAGAATTATTATTAGACTAGTATTAGAAGTAAGTTTGAGTTTTTAATAAGATACAAATTTATAATCTAAATAAAACTCTTAGTATACTTATTATAATTATCTTTTTAAAAGTAGTTAAAATTAAATTCGAACTAATTTAGATAGATAAAAAGTTTAAATATATTAATCAAAGATAAAAATAAAGAAAACTAATTATAACTTTTAATAAAGTAACTAATCTCTTTAAGATTTAATTAATAAATAGAGTATATAAATTAAAAGAAAAAAATATATATATAATAGCTACTAGTAATAGTATAATGAAACTAGTAACTACTATAACTTTTTCTAATAAAGTTAATTTAATTAATCGAAATAAACTTTACTTTTATTACTTTAAAGAGTAGTTTTTAAATTTAATTAATAAATATTTTTAGAAACTAGAAAACTATAGTATATTTAAAAATATATTATAAGGAAAATCAATTAAAGAAAACTTTAATATTAATAATATTAAGAAAGTTAAAAAGAGATTTAAGAACTTTAAATAAAATAATATTAGAAAAGTTATAAAAGATAAAAAGATTTTATTAATTAATATATTAATAATAAATAATTTATTATCTTTATTTTTTAGAAAAATAATAATAATAATTATTTACTTTTCTTTTATATAAATTAATAATCTTAATATATACTTTACTTTAATTATTATTAATAAATATTATTTAGTTAATTTAACTCTTTTTAATAATTATAATATTATATATTTAATTAATAATATTTCTTTATTAAATAATAAGAAGTTTATTAAATCTAATAATAATAATTTTATTAAATATAAAACTTTATTACTTCTAATTATTAGATATAATATTTATATTATTAAGAATATCTTTATTAAATTAAAAGAATTAAAAACTAAGAACTTAGTTTTAATTAATATAGGTTTTATTCCTAGTTTTTATATTAATATTATTTTAAAGTCTTAATTAGTAAAAGTAAATTTATAATTCTATAAACTCGATTATACTTTAAAATATAATATATTAGAGAAAAGTATAATTATTATATCTTTTATATAAAAGTTTAATTTAATCTTCTTTTAATTTAAGAAAGTT
>JANGZZ010000436.1:0-15478 GCA_026225955.1 Clarireedia paspali | reverse complement strand
TATATTATATATTTATATTAATTTTAATCTTTATATAATTAATTATAAATATTAATAGAATATAAATTAATAAAATTATAAATTAAAAAAGTATTAAAAATAATAAATTAATATTAATTATTTATATAATTAAATAGTTATTCTAATAATTATAATAGTAATATTATAATATATTAGTATAAAAGAAATTTTACTTTATTTAGTAATTTAAAAAGTAAAATTAATTTTTACTATAATTATTTTATTAATTTTTTAATTATTTAAACTTTATAAAATATTTCTAAAAAATCAAGTTTATATATTTAAAATAATAGAAACTACTTTTAAAAGTAAATAATTAATATAACTTCTAATTATTATTAAAAAACTTAAGTTTTTTTAAAAGTTTTAAATAAATTATTTAAAGAAGATTATTAATTTATATATAATCTTTAAAACTATTTTTTATATATTTTATAATTAAGATAATTATAACGATTTAGATCGAATTATCACGATATTATATAAGCTAATTATATATAGATTAAATCTAAAAACTAGATTATATATATATATTAATATATATATAACTTAATTACTTATTTTATATAATAACTTCTTATATATAAACTTTTAAATTCTTATAATCTTTTTAATTCTTTAATTATTAATTTTAAAGTTATTTAATATTCTAAATTAATAGTTTTATTATATTATTAATAATTTAATAATCTTTTTAATTATATTAATAACTATTTAAATAATATTATTATAAATCTCTTTTTACTTTTAAATCTCTTTAATAATTCTCTAAATAATAAAAATAGATTTATTTTAATTTATTAATAAATAATAATTCTCTTTTATTATATCTTTTATTTATAAATATTATAATAATATAAAGAATATTACTTTAACTTTTTAATAGAAGTTAATTAAGTTTTTTTATTATAACTAAATTTATAAATTTATTATTTTGTAATATTATAAAAAGTATTATAATCTTCGATTTTTAAATTAGTATTTAAAATACTTTTAAAACTAATTAACTATTATCTTTACTAATAGTAGTAAAAGATAAATCTTTTTTAAATTCAAATTATTAAATTAACTTTCTTTTTATTTAACTAATCTTTATTACTTAATATTATTTAGTATTTATTACTTTTATATTTTAACTTAGTTAAAATATTAATATTGGTAACTAAAACTAATAATATCAAAGTAAAAATAAAGAGAAAGTAATAAAAAGAATTTAATTTTTTATTAGAAAAACTTCTTTAGAAGTATTATTAATTAACTTAATAATTAAGATATAAACTTAATTTATATTATAAATAAAAATATAAAATATAAAATATAATATATTAATAAGTTAGTTTATATAATAACTATTATTACTTTTAATTACTAAATATAATTTACTTTTCTTTTAACTAAATTAATATTATAATAATATAAATTATAACTTATAATCTTTAAAGTCTTTATAACTTTTATATAATTTATAATATTATAATTAAAATATTTTAATTATATTAGTTTATATATTAATTAAGGTTTTTAATTTAATTATAAAGTTTTTAGATAATAAAAAATCTTTAGTTTAAACTTAAAAAAAGTTCTTTATTAGTTAACTAAAATAATATAAATATAGTTTTATTAATAATAATATTAAATATTAATATATATTTAACTAAATAAAAGATTTAGTTTATAAGTTTAATAAAAAACTATATTTCTAAAAAAGTATAATATCTATATAAATAATTAATAAGATTACTTTTTTCTTAATTAATTTAGTTAAGAAATAATATATTTAGAAAATATATTAATTATTAATTTAAATAAATAATATCTTCTTTAAATCCTTTTATTAAAAGTTCGAAATACTAATTAATATAACTAATATTAAAAATGAAATTTAAAAGTATAATAATTTTAACTTTAAACTTAATAATAGTTATAAAGAATATTTTATTATAAGTTTATATAAAAGTAAAAGTTATTATAAAAATATTATAATTTTCTATTATTATAATAATCTATATATATTAAGTTTACTATATTAGTAATTCTTATATATATTATATTGACTTTATTATTTAATACTAAAGTTATTATCTTTAGTAATTAGATAGACTTTTAAATATATTTAATATATATATATTTTAAATATATAACTTATATAACTATTATATATATATAAGCTTTTAAAACTTTTTAACCTTTTTAACTTTTTAATTATTAATTCTAAAAATAGTATAATCTTATTCTTTACTAAATTCTTATAGTATATTATTATATTATTAATAATTTATTACTAATCCTTTTAACTAATTAATAGTTATTTAAATAATATTTTACTTTTAATCCTCTTTATCTAAAAAACTATTAGAGTTATTAAGAGAAAACTTATTTTACTAAATAATAATATAAATATTATTATTATTATTATTATTATCTTTACTTTTATTTTTACTTCTATTTATAAACTTTATTTACTTTTCTACTTTTTTTATATATTTTTTATACTTTTACTTCTATTAATTAATTCTATCTAATAATATATCTTCTTCTTAAGATATTAAATATAATATATTTAAGAAGAATATTAAGATATTATAATAAGATAACTCTATATCTAGTCTAATTCGCTCTTTAAAATATATTTATCTTGAAGATCTAAAGAATATTAATAATAATCTAGAAGCTTAGTATACTAATAATACTATTATAAATTTTAATATTAATATAGAAAAGAGAAATAAAGGAAAAAATAAAATAATAAATCTTTTACTTTTTTAATTTTAAAATTAAGATTCTACTTTATCTTTAATAAATAATAAGTTAATTATATTAACTAAATTGATCTTGAAATTATAAGTATAAACTAGAGTTTAATAAAAATAATTAAGATTATAATAAATTTAAATTATTAAACCAATCTCTATTTATATCTCTTTTAATACTACTTCTAGTATTACTACTATTCTCTCTTTAGTATCTCTTTAATAAATATAACTTATAAGAGATTGACTAATCTCTTTTATTAAATAATTAAAGTTTATTACTAAGTTAAAAGTTCTTAATAAATAATTATTTTATAAAATAATTAAACTATTTATTAATAAGATATTTAAGTAATATAGTTTTAAATATAACTTAATAACCTTATATATTTATTTCTAAGTAACTAGTAATATATATAATCTATTTACTAATATATATTTAATTTATAATCTCTCTTTATTTAATATTAATTTAATTTAATCTCTCTAAGTTATTAATCTTATTAATAAACTTAATAATAGTTTTAATATTTCTTTATCTTTTTGGAAATATATAGTTCTTGATAGACTAACTATATATATTTATTTTAATAAATACTAAGTTTATAAGTATATAAATAATTAAGTTGAAAGTATTACTTTTAATTACTTTAAAGAATTATTCTTATAAAAGCTACTTTTATTTATAGAATAATTAGTTAAGGAATTATACTTATTTTTTTATAATAAATTTAAATCTATTTTTATTAAGAATAAGTATTATATATTATTTATAATTATCTTAAGACTATTATCTTTATTCAAAAAATTCTATTAATAACTCTCTATTCTAATATCTATTAACTAAGTTAATAAGAAAATAATCTATAAAAATCTTTCTTATAAATTTACTAGATACTATTAGAATTAAATTAAGAATATCTAGTATTAGATTACTATTTTATAAGAATTAGTTTAATATTTGAACTTTCTAAAATAATAAAATAATATTAAAAAGTTATTAATATCTCTTTAATCTATTTATATTATTATAATATCTATTTCTATATATTATCTTATTAGTACTTTGATTAAGTCTAATAGAGAAATTATTATTAATTAGATTAGTTACTTTTTACTAAATTATAGAACTAATTCTAATTACTTTATTTTATTAATATTAGTTAATCTTATTATTAATAAAATATCTTCTTACTTTATATTAAAGAATATTACCTTTATTTTTTAAGATAAACTAAAAAATAACTCTCTTTTTAAAAGTACTTTTAATTATTTTTATAATACTATTTTCTATTATATTAATATTATTAATATTAACTCTTTTAATTAAAAAAAGAAATACTTTAATATTATAAATAAATAAAAGTAAAAAGATAAATATAAAGTTAAAACTAAAACTATTATTATTATTTATATAATTAATAATCAAGTAAAAAACTATATCTAATTAAAAACTCTTTACTAAATAAAATAAGAGATATAAAATATTTAGATTTAACTAAGTTATTAAATAAAAAGTATATAATATTCTTTTATATATTAATAAGAAATTAATATTTATTCTAAACTAAAACTCTTATTAACTCTAGAATAAATAACTTTACTTTTATTAATATTATATTCTTTAAAATATTTAACTCAATTTAAAAGATTATAATAAAAAAATTAAAAATACTTTTACTAGTTAAAAAATATAATAATAAGAAAAGCTAAGAAATATCTTATTATATTTATTTAAATCTATTTATTAATAATCGACTTTAGACTTATATTTCTTTTTTAATTATCTACTTAATATATTTTATAATTCTTAAAAGAATATAATTATTTAAAAATTAAATCTTTTTAAATTATAAATAATATTAACTATATTAGCTGGTAAGTTTACCTTTTAGTTTAATATACTTTTAATCTATATTATATATTTATATTAATTTTAATCTTTATATAATTAATTATAAATATTAATAAGATATAGATTAATAAGATTATAAATTAAAAGAGTATTAAAAATAATAAATTAATATTAATTATTTAGATAATTAAATAGTTATCTTAATAATTATATTAGTAATATTATAATATATTAAAATAAAAGAAATTTTATTTTAACTATTAATTTAAAAAATTAAATTAATCTTTATTATAATTACTTTATTAATTTTATAATTATCTAAGTTCTATAAAATATTCTTAAAAGATTAAACTTATATATTTAAAATAATAAAGATTACTTTTAAAAGTAAATAGTTAATATACCTTTTAATTATTATTAGAAAGTTTAAACCTTTTTAAAAGCTTTAAATAAATTATCTAAAGAAGATTATTAACTTATATATAATCTTTAAAACTACTTTCTATATATTCTATAATTAAGATAACTAGTATAAACTAAATACTACTTTGATTTATAAGATTAATTAATTACTTGAAGATTAATAAGTTAATTAAGAAAATAAATAAATTACTCTTTTATTATTTAAATAATTATATTCTATTCTTTATTTCTAACTAACTATTATAACCTCTTTATTTAAAATTAATATTAAGCTTTTAATCTTTAATAAATATTAAGAATTCTTAGTTATATTCTTTAAATTTAAATTGAATATTTTATTATTTTACTAACTTTATAATTATAAAATTATTTTAAAAGAAAATATAGAAAGTAAACTTTATTATAGTCTACTATATAAAATATCAATTAAAGAGTTTAAAATTATTAAAGAATATCTTATTAAGAACTTAGTAAAAAGATTTATTAAACTAAACTAAACTTTATTTATTATTTTAATTCTTTTTATTAAAAAGTTAAATAGATTATTATATTTTTATATCAACTTTCAAATATTTAATATATTTATTTATAAAGATTACTATTTACTATTATTTATTAATAAAACTTTTATTTATATCTTTTATATAAAAATCTTTATTAAACTAGATATTAAATAAATATTTTATTATATTAAAATAAACTTAGTTTTAAAAAAGTATATTATATTCTATATATATTATAATATTTATAAATATAAAGTTATATTTTTCAAATTAACTAATAACTTTATAATATATTAGTATTATATAAATAATATTCTTTTTAATTATTTAGATATTTTTTATATTATATACTTTAATAATATCTTAATCTACTTTAAAGATATATTTGAATATAAAATTTATATTAAACTAGTTTTATAGTATCTTTAAGATATTAGATTATAAACTAATCTTAAGAAATATAAATTTAATATTATCTATATTAAATATTTAAAATTTATTATCTCAACTAATAATATAGAAATAGACTTTAAGAAGATTATTATAATATAATAATAAGTTTATCTTTTGATAATAAAAAGTATATAATTATTTCTTAGATTTTATAATTTTTATAAATATTTTATTTATAATTTTAATATTATAACTAAACTATTTATTAACTTAACTAAAATTAATACTTTATTCTACTTTAATAAAAGTTATTAACTAGCTTTTAATATACTTAAATATATATTAATAAATATATTACTTTTTTAATATTATAACTATTTACTTCTTTATATATTAGAAATAGATATATTAGATAATATTATAATAAGTATACTTTTATAAAAATATAATAATAATTAACTCTTTATAATATTTTTCTTAAAGATAATATAACTAATTAAATTAAATTATAAAGTATATAATAAAGAAATACTTATAATTATCAAATTATTTAATAACTAGTAAATTGAACTTATATTAACTTTATATTAGATCTATATTTATATAGATTATAAAATATTAGAATACTTTATAATTATTAAATCTTTAAATATATAATAAACTTAATAAATTAAACTTTTTATAAATTATAATTTCTTAATTATATATTATTTAGAAAAGAATAACTCTTTTATAAATATATTAACTTATAAAGTTAATAAACTATTATTATAAAATAAATAAAAGAAGTAAAATAGATTATAACAACTTTTATATAATAATTAGATTAATTTAAAGATTCTCGATATACTATTAATTAATATTATTATATTTAATATCTTTAATTCCTTTTTATTTTTAATTTTTTTTATTGATTATCTCTTTAAAACTAATTATAACTTAAAGAGTTTATAAAGTTTAAAAGTTTAAACTATTTATAATAATCTTTATTTAACTTTTAAAAGTAATCTTCTTATATATAATAATTATTTTATTATTTTTAATACTTAAAACTTCTATATATTATTTATTTATAAAGTATATAATTCTATATTAACTATATACTTTAATATTAAAAAGATTACTTTTTTATTTACTAAGTTATATTATTAATATAAATTAGTTGCTTTAATATATATATATATTTATAACTATTATATTTATTATAAAAGTTTAATCTTTTATAATAAGATTTTAAAATTACTTTACTCTTTATTAATCTTTATATATATATAGAAATATATTATAATAGATTATTATAGTTTTAATAAAGATAAATATAATTTTAATAATATTCTAGTTATTATTAATTATCTTAGTAAATAAGTAATTATTATTTTATATTATAAGATAATCGATATCTAAGAATAAACTTAATTATACTTTTAATATATTTATTAATACTATAATCTACTTATAATAATATTCTCTAATTATAACTTATAATTTATATTTATTTTTTAAAAAGAGTTTAATAGTATTTTAGAAACTTAGATTAAACTTTTAATTACTAATTACCTATAAATAAATAGTTAAACTAAGATTTATAATTAATATTTATAGAAGAGACTTTAACTTTTTATTAACTATTATTAAAATAATTAGTTCGAGTTTCTATTAATAATAAATTATATTTAATTGATTTTACTTTATATATTTTTAAATAATATAAGTCTATTTAAAATATTATATAATTAAGAACTATAATATATATAGACTTAGAAGGAAATTAATATATTATAATTTATAAATAACTTTAATATTATTAATATATATATATATATTTAAAGGAATTTAAAAGTATTAGAATATATTTATTAAATAATCAAGAAAGTTTAAAAGTATATAATTTAAATTATAAATATATTATATTACTTTATTAATTTCGATATTAGTAATTATATTTAGTTAAATATAAGATATTTATTTATTTAATAACTTTCTAAAAAGCTTGATTTTCTAATAAGTAAATATTTCAAAATCTTTATAAAAGTTAATTACTTTTTTAAATTTAAATTATCTAAGATAATAAAAATATACTTTATATTCTCTATTAATAAATTAAGGAAAGTTTTAAATAATTTACTTTCTAAATAAATAAATAACCTTTTATTACTTATTAATATTACTAATAAAAAGAAATAAAAAATAGAGAAGATTCTTACTTATTATAAATAATATTAATCTTTGAAATACTATATATAATAGTTTAATTATAATATTAACTTAATATAATATAAAATATTTAATTTTAAAATAACTTTATATTTATTTAATATATTTTATTTAGAAAACCTTTTTTTATTTAATCTTTTAATACTTCTTTTAAAATAATTATAATTATATTAAATAAAAGAAAATAATTATAAATATTTTAAAAGTAATTATCTAATAACTTTAATATAAAGATAATAATTTTTTAAATAATTAGATATATAATTATAGAAAGATATATAATAATTTCAGTTTATTTATTATACTTATTTAATTTTATTATATTTAACTAATATTCTTATATTTATTAACTAATCTTACTAGTTATAATTAATAGATATAAAATATTTAAAAGTAAATTTTCTTAAAAAGAAGAGTAATATAATAATTTATATATATTAAATTTACTATATTAATAATCTTTGTATATATTATATTAATTTTATTACTTGATACTAAAGTTATTATTTTTAGTAGTTAGATAGACCTTTAAATATACTTAGTATATATATACTTTAAATATATAATTTATATAACTACTATATATATATAAATCTTTAAAGTTTTTTAACTTTCTTAGCTTTTTAGTTATTAATTCTAAGAATAGTATAATCTTATTCTTTATTGAATTTCTATAATATATTATTATAATTATCTTGATTTTATTAATATAGTTTATAAAGTAATTAAATAAATATAAATAGTTTTAATTAAAGTAATTATTATAATTATAAACTATTATAATTAAACTATAATATATATTTAAAGTTATAATATAATTTAAATTTAATTAATTATAATTAATCAATTTATAATAATCTAAATTATTTTTCTAATAATTATATCTAGATATTTCTTCTTTTTATATTAATAAATTATATTATTAGTTTAATTAAATAAGTATATTAAAGGTTCTCTCTTTTTTATTAATAATATTTAAATTTAAACTTTATATTATATTATAAATAAAGTTAAATATAAAAGTTATAAAAATATAATAAAAGATATTTAAAAAGAGAATAATATATTAATTATAATTTAAATTAAAATTATAATTTATATTAAATAGTTAGAAATAGATTAAATAAAAGATATTATTTAAAAAAGAATTTCTTTTTAAATAAATTAAAAAATATAAGATATTTAGATTTAATTAAACTAATAAAAAGTAATTATATAATTTTACTTTATAAATTAATAAAGAATAATATTTTTTATTAAATTAAAACTTTTATTAATTTTAAAGTTAATAAGTTTATATTTATTAATATTTTTTTTAAATAACTTTATTATAATTTTAAATTTATAATTAAATATTTAAAGATACTTTTATAAATTAAAAGATATAATAACTAAAGTAGTTTTTTAATAACTTATTATACTCTTTTTAATTTTATAATTGATAGTTATATCTAATTATTTACTTTCTTTCTAATTATTTATTTAAGAATTTATATAATTATTTTAGAATATAAATAATTAGTTAAGAACTATATATTAATCGATTATATTTATTATCAATTTATATAATTAAAAAACTTTTTTCTATTATAAACTTATATATATAATTATAAAATTAAAGTATATTTATTTAAATTTAAGATAATAAATATAGTTTATATAATTAATATATTATATTATAACCTTAAATTTAATTAAAAAAACAAGAAGCTAATTAAATATAAAAAAGAAGTTTTAAATTTATATAAAGATATTATTAAAATAAAACCTTTATTTTCTATTAAAAATATATATTATATTATTAAAAAATTACTTTATAAATATTAAAAAAATCACGAAACTTTAAATATTTACTTTATTTACTTTATTAAAAAAGTTAGTATAATAAAAAATAATTATATAATTATACTAGTTATATTAACTATTAGACTTATATTCTATAAATAATATATTAAAGATATAATTATTATTATAAAAAGAGAGCTAAAGTAAATTAAGTTAATAACTTTTAAATCTAATATTATATTTAAAAAGTATTTAAAGCCTTTATAAGTTTTTAAACTAGAATATAAATTAAATATAGTTAAAATATATATAATATTTATTATAGTTTTAAACTATATTTATAAAAGAGATAATAATAATAAACTTTTTATAATTACTTTGTAAAAGATTAATATTTTAATTAATTAATAAAGAAATTAGTAAATTATTAAATAAAATATAATTAATTTAATTATAAAGTTATTAACTTTAATAAATTAAACTAATATTATATATTCTTTTATAAGTATTAAGAATATTAAACTATCTATATTAATTAAATATATTATTTATATTTATATATTTTTTAAAATAAAGTTTAATATTTTATCTCTTTATTATCTATATAATTATAAGATCTAATTAAAGGATAATAAAAAAAAGCTTTTAAATATAATTTATTTTATAAAATATTATTAAAGGAATTAGAAGTAGTTAAAGAATATATTATAGATAATCTATTAAAAAGCTATATTAAATTAAATTAAACTCTCTTTGTAATCTCTATTTTATTTATAAAGAAATTTAATAATTCCTTTTATTTATATATTAATTTCTAAACTTTAAATACTTTTATTTATAAAGATTAATATTTATTATTATTTATTAATAAAATTCTAACTAGGTTTTCAAAAATTAAAGTTTTTATTAAATTAAATATCTATTAAATATTTTATTATATTTATATAAACTTAGTTTTTAAAAAGTATATTATCTTTTATATTTAATATAATATATATAAATATAAAGTTATACTTTTTAAATTAATTAATAACTTAGTAATATATTAATATTATATAAATAATATATTATTTAATTTTCTTAATATTTTTTATATTATTTACCTTAATAATATCTTTATTTATTTTAAAAACAAGTTAGATTATATAATTTATATTATCTAAGTACTTTAAAAATTTAAAGATATAAGTTTATAAACTAATTTTAAAAAGTATAAGTTTGATATTAAATATATAAAGTATCTTAACTTTATAATATTAATTAATAATATTAAAGTGAATCTCGAGAAAATAGTTATAATCTAAGAATAAATATACTTAATTATATTTAAAAGTATTTAATTATTTCTAAACTTTTATAACTTTTATAAATATTTTATTTATAACTTTAATATTATTATTAAATTACTAATTAATTTAATTAAAACTTTAACTTAGTTTAATTTTAATATTAATTATTAATAATTATTTAATATTTTTAAAAAAGTTTTTATCTTTATATTATTTTTATAATATTATAATTATAATCTTCTTTATATATTTAAAATTAATATTTTTAATAAAGTTATTACTAATATATTATTATAGAAATATAATAATAATTAGTTTTTAATAATTTATTTTTTAAAAATAATATAATTAGTTAAATTTAATTATAAGATTTATAATAAAGAAATACTTATAATTATAAAGTTGTTTTTATACTAATATATAAAACTAACTAATACTTTATATTAGATCTAAGTTTATATTAATTATAAAGTATTAAAATACTTTATAATAATTAAAGTTTTTAATATCTAATAAATTTAATAAACTAAACTTTTAATTAATTATTATTTCTTTATTATATATTAATTAAATAAAGATAATCTTTTAATTAATATATTAATTTATAAAATTAATAAAATAGACTTTTAAAATAAATTAAAGAAGGAATAATATATATAATAACTATTTAAGAAAACTTAATTAAATTTCTAGATTATAACTTTCTAACTATATTTTTATTTTAACTCTTCTATATAGAAAGTTAATATAATATTATTTTTAATAAGTTTAATAAGTTTAGTTTTATAAGTTTTATAAATTAACTAAAAATATAAATCTTTTAATACTTTAAGAATTATATTTAGTTATTATAAACTAGATTCTATATTAAAATTAAAAGTTAAAGAAAGTTTATTATTATATAAAAATTACTTTATAATATTAGATATTAAGTATTTGAAAACCTTTTTAATCTATAAAATATATAATTTAGTTATTATAATTTATTTAAATATATAGAAAATTTATATATTATTTAAAAAGTATTATTATTAATATTTAATAAAGAATAATATTATAATTTATATTTGAAATTATTATATATATTATTATAATTCTATTTTAAAAGATAAAATCCTTGGTTTACTATATTTATTACTAATTCCTATATATATATAAAAGTATATTATTATAGATTATTATAGTTTTAATAAAGATAAATATAAATATAATAATATATTTATAATTATTGATTGTTTATTTAAGTAAACAATTATAATTTTATATTATAAGATTATAATAATTTAAGAATAAACTAAATTATATATTATATATATTTATTAATATTATAGTTTATTAACTATTATACTTTCTAATTATAATTTATAATTTATATCTTTATTCTAAATAAAGTTTAATAATATTTTAGAAACTAAAATTAAGTTATTAATAATAAACTATCTTTAAATTAATAAATAAATAGAAATTTATAATTAATATTTATAAAAATAATTATAACTCTTTATAAATTATTACTAAAATAACTAGTTTAAATTCTTATTTATAATAGATTATATATAATTAATATTATTATATTTTTCTTTTAATAATTTATTTTCTTTTAAAATACTTTATAAATATATTTTTAAAATTATATAAAATTAAAAGTAAATTAAATATTTATTTATTAATAACTTTAATATCTAGAATATATATATTTATATTTATTATAATTATAAAGTATTAGAATATATTTATTTAGTTATTTAAACTATTTAAAAGTATATAACTTATTAAGTTAATAAATATTATTAGTTAAAAGATTTCTAAGTTAATAACTATATTTAACTAAATATATAATATCTATTTATTTAGTAACTTTTAAAAAAGCTAGATTATTTAATAAATAAATACTTTAAAGTTTTAAAATAGATTAACTATTTTTATTATTTAGATCTTTCTAATATTATATATATTTATAATATATTTCTAACTAATAAATTAAAAAAAGTAATTAATAATTTATTATTAAACTAATATAATAAATTATCTTTATTAATTAATATAATAGAAATAGATAAATATAAGATAAAACAAATATTAATTTATTATTTAAAATAAAGGTTATTAAAATATTATACTTAATAAAGAAGTTATAATATAAACTTAATATAATATAAAATATTAGATCTTAAAATATTTCTAATACTTTTTTATAACTTCTATTATACTAATTTAAAAGTACTTAGTTTTCTAATATTATTTCTAGAATAATTATATTTATAAGAGTTTAAAGAAGATAATTATAATTATATTAAAGAAGATTATCTAATAATTATAATTAATAAAAAGTATTTTTTAAATTTTATAATAGAAAAGATATAAATATTTATTTATATACTTATTTAAAAGAAAGTAGCTTTAAGAATATATAATTATAATATTAAATAAACTATAAGAATATTTAAAAATAAGTTTTTTAAAAGAGAAAAGTAATATAACGATTTAGATCAAATTATTATAATATTATATAAACTAATTATATATAAGTTAGATTTAAGAATTAAACTATATATATATATTAATATATATATAACTTAATTACTTATTTTATATAATAACTTCTTATATATAAACTTTTAAATTCTTATAATCTTTTTAATTCTTTAATTATTAATTTTAAAGTTATTTAGTATTCTAAATTAGTAGTTTCGTTATAATAATTAATATAAATTAAATATTATTTTGATTTATAAATTAATTGATTATTTAAAAATTAATAAATTAATTAAAAAAATAAATAAATTACTTTCTTATTATTTAAATAATTATATTTTATTCTTTATTTCTAATTAATTACTATTATCTTTTTATTTAAAATTAATATTAAACTTTTAATTTTTAATAAATATTAGAAATTCTTAATTATATTCTTTAAATCTAAATTAAATATTCTATTATTTTATAAACTTTATAATTATAAATTTTTTTAAAAGAAAATATAAAAAGTAAATTTTATTATAATCTATTATATAAAATATTAATTAAAGAACTTAAAATTATTAAAAAATACTTTATTAAAAATTTAATAAAAAGATTTATTAAATTAAACTAAACTTTATTTATTATTTTAATTCTTTTTATTAAAAAGTTAAATAAATTATTATATTTTTATATTAACTTTTAAATATTTAATATATTTATTTATAAAGATTATTATTTACTATTATTTATTAATAAAACTTTTATTTATATTTTTTATATAAAAATCTTTATTAAATTAAATATTAAATAAATATTTTATTATATTAGAATAAATTTAATTTTAGAAAAGTATATTATATTTTATATATATTATAATATTTATAAATATAAAGTTATACTTTTTAAATTAATTAATAATTTTATTATATATTAATATTATATAAATAATATTCTTTTTAACTATTTAAATATTTTTTATATACTATATCTTGATAATATCTTGATTTATTTTAAAGATATATTTAAATATAAAGTTTATATTAAATTAATCTTATAATATTTCTAAGATATTAAATTATAAGTTAATTTTAAGAAATATAAATTTAATATTATTTATATTAAGTATTTAAGATTTATTATTTTAACTAATAATATAAAAATAAACTTTAAGAAAATTACTATAATATAATAATAAACTTATTTTTTAATAATAAAAAGTATATAATTATTTTTTAGATTTTATAATTTTTATAAATATTTTATTTATAATTTTAATATTATAGTTAAATTACTTATTAATCTAATTAAAACTAATATTTTATTTTATTTTAATAAAAGTTATTAATTAGTTTTCAATATATTTAAATATATATTTATAAATATATTACGTTTTCAATATTATAACTATTTACTTTTTTATATATTAAAAATAGATATATTAAATAATATTATAATAAATATACTTTTATAGAAATATAATAATAATTAACTCTTTATAATATTTTTTTTAAAAATAATATAATTAACTAAGTTAAATTATAAAGTATATAATAAAGAAATATTTATAATTATTAAATTATTTAATAATTAATAAACTAAATTTATATTAACTTTATATTAAATTTATATTTATATAAATTATAAAATATTAAAATACTTTATAATTACTAAATCTTTAAATATATAATAAACTTAATAAATTAAATTATTTATAAATTATAACTTTCTAATTATATATTATTTAAAAAAAGATAATTTTTTTATAAATATATTAATTTATAA
>JANGZZ010000435.1:0-15511 GCA_026225955.1 Clarireedia paspali | reverse complement strand
TTAATTACTTTTAATTTTATATTAATAACTTGAAATTATATAAAGTATATAAAGTGATTAAAAAAATTACTTTTAATTTATAAATAACTAGAATATCTAAATATTATAAATAAATTTTAATAAAAGTTTATTAGAAATTAAATTAGCTTTTAAATTAATTATTAAATTAAAAATTAATTTATTAATAATTTAAGAACTTTAGATTATAATCAAGAATTAAAACTAGTTAAATAATCGATTTATAATTTATATTAATTTTAATTAACTTTTAATATTATATTAGAATTTTAAACTTTGAATTTTAATATATATTTTAAAAGTTCTTATTATTAATATTATATTAATATTTAATAACTTAAATTCAAACTTATTAATAATATAACTTAGTTTAAAAATTAATATATTTAAAATAATTAATATTTATAATAAGATTAATTAAGTTGAAAATAACTTAAGAAAAATAATCGAAAAAAGTCTTTTTTCTAGAAAAATTATAACTAATTTATTTATTTTAAAGAACTTTAATATATATTATTTATAATAGGATTTAAAATTATTTAATATTTAAAAAAAAGTCTAATTAGTTAATTAGATTAAAAATAATAATTTAAAGTTATTTAATAATCTAAAAATTAAAACCTTTTTTAAAAGAGTTAGTTTTTTAATTTTAAATTTTATATTTATTACTTTATAAATAATAAAGTATATTAATAATTAGTAAATACTAGATAATCTAAATTTAAATTACTTATTAATCTTTTTTATAATTAAAAATCTAAATTTAAATAATTATTTAAATCCTCTTTAATTCTTTAATATTAAAAAAACTAATTAGAATTTATTTAAAGCTAGTTTAATTAATTTAATTAATAAGAGTTTAATATTTAATTAATAACTTTTAAAGTTAATTAAAATTAAACTAACTTTTGAAATATTAATAATCAAGTTTTTAAAAGTTATTAACTTTAAATTAATAAAGTTAATTAAATTAATATTAAATATAATAATTTTGAAAATCAAATTAAAATTATAAACTAAATTTTAATAAATCTTTAAATTCAAAACCCTTTAAAAAATAATATTAAAAGTTTAAAGAAATTAAAAAAAATTATTCTTTAATTAAAAACTAATATTTCTTAATTATTAAATATACTAAATAAAGTTATTAAAATATTTTAATTATAACTTTTTTAATTAAAATCGAATTTTATTAAAAAAACACGATTTCTTATTAAAAATCATTAGATTAAAATTGAATATAATAAATAACTCTTTTATGAATTAATTAAATTAAACTATCTAATTATATAATTATCTGTTATTAAGATATTATTATTATTATTGATTTTATAGATTTTTACTTTATATTTCGAAATTTTTATTAAAAAACCTTAAAAATTATAAAAATATTAAAAAAACTATTAATATAATAAAAATATTAATAAAAAGAAATTAATATTTAGTATAATATACTTTTATAATTTAAACTAATTTATTTATATCTTTATATCTCTTTTATATTATTATTATTATTAATTCTAATAATTCTAAATACTAAGTTTATTAATTTTATTAAATTAAATTTAAATTATTAATTTAACTAATATTTAATAATATTAATAATATTAGTAATCTAAAAAGTATTCTTTAAATTTAAAAAAGCTTTTAGAATATTAATATATTTATTAAAGTGATATATTAATATTTATTAATATAAAAGCTCTTTTAACTTTTAATAATAATAATAATAATTAAAATATTATTTTAATTATCTTCTTTTTAACTATCTTTAATATTTTTATAATTATTAAATTATTATCTCTAGTTATTAATATTATTAATAATATTATAAATATTATTATATTATTAACTTTATTTATAACTTTTTAATTTAACTTTAATATTAATTTATTTAATCTTTCTAATATTATAAATTTAAACTTTTTAATTAAATTTATTATAAATATTATAACTAGTTTTAATAATATCTCTTTTTATTTATTTAAATATATTAATCTCTTTTTAATAAAATAGATTAATAAAAACTTGAAAATTATTATTAATTAATTAATTAACTTAGAATCTACTTAATTATTTATCTTTAAAGTTTTAAACTTTTTAATTAAAGTTAGTTTTTTAATTTCTTTTTAGAAATAATAAAATAAAATACTAGACTTTATTAAAATATTTAAAGATTATATTATATTAAGAAAAGTTAAAAAAGTTATTAACTAATTAGTTTCTTAATTTAATAACTTTGAATATATAATTTAAAAGATAAAAAACTAAATTAAAGTTTTAAAATTATAAAAATAATTTTTAATAATTCTTTTAATAACTCTTTTAATAACTTTAGTATTTCTAATAATTTTAATATTAAAAATTATTAAAATTATTTAAAATCTAATCTAAATCTTCTTTATTAATATTATTATATTAAATAACTTAAAGTTAAGTAATTAAATTATTATTTAAACTAAACTTAAAGTAGTTAAATTTAAAGTTAAAGTTTTAAATCGATTTATTTTAATATATAATATTATATTATATTATAATATCTTCTTAACTTTAATTATTTATAATATTATTAATAAAGTTTTTAAAGTTAAAAAAGTTAAAAAACTAATTATTTTAATTATTATTAATATATCTAATAAAAAGAACTTAATATTAATTATAATACTTTTTTATATAATTAACTTTTTAATTAAAAAGATTAATATTTAGAAAAATCTTTTTAATTTTAAAAGTATTTAAAAGAATAAACTTTAGTTTAAAGTAATATTATATAAAATCTTTATAATTAACTTTAATATTTTAGAAAGTATAGAATTAATATTAAAAAAGATTAAAACTTTTAATAATTTCTTAAACTTTAAACTAATTAGAACCTTTTATTAATTTTTTTTCAAAGTTAATTAAATTATTAAAAAAACTAATTTAATAATAATCTCTTTTAAAACTATTAAGAAAATCAATAAATATATAAAGAATTAAGTTTATATTATTAAAATTTTAATTAAAACTAAGAAGTTATTAAATATAATAAAGTTAATTTAATATTTTAAATATTAAAGCTTTGAATATATAACTTAGTTTTATTATTATTAGACTAAGTATAATTTATATTTAAAACTATATTTAACTTTTTAATATATTTATAATATTTATAATATTTATAAGAAACTTTATTTATATTTAGTTTTAAAATATATTAACTACTTTTAATTTTATATTAATAATTTAAAATTATATAAAGTATATAAAGTAATAAAAAAAATTACTTTTAATTTATAAATAATTAAAATATCTAAATATTATAAATAAATTTTAATAAAAATTAACTAGAAATTAAATTAACTCTTAAATTAACTATTAAATTAAAAATCAATTTATTAATAATCTAAGAACTTTAGATTATAATTAAGAATTAAAATTAGTTAAATAGTTAATTTATAATTTATATTAATTTAAATTAGCTTTTAATATTATATTAAAACTTTAAACTTTGAATTTTAATATATATTTTAAAAGTTCTAATTATTAATATTATATTAATATTTAATAACTTGGATTTAGACTTATTAGTAATATAATTAAATTTAAAAATTAATATATTTGAAATAGTTAATATTTATAATAAGATTAACTAAATTAAAAATAATTTAAAGAAAATAATTAAAAGAAATTTACTTTTAAAAACTATTATAACTAATTTATTTATTTTAGATAACTTTAATATATATTATTTTTAATAGAATTTAAAGTTATTTAATATTTAAAAAAAGATTTAATTAATTAATTAGATTAAGAATAATAATTTAAAGTTATTTAATAATTTAAAAACTAAAACTTTTTTTTATAAAATTAACTTTTTAGTTTTAAATCTTACTTTTATTACTTTAAAGATAATAAAATATATTAATAATTAATAAATATTAAATAATTTAAATTTAGATTATTTATTAATTTTTTTATAATTAAAAATCTAAATTTAAATTAAAACTATTTAAATCCTTTTTAACTTTTTAATATTAAGAAAACTAATTAAAATCTATTTAAAGTTAATTTAGTTAATTTAATTAATAAAAGTTTAGTTTTTAATTAATAATTTTTAAAATTAATTAAAATTAGATTAATTTTTAAAATATTAATTATTAAGTTTTTAGAAATTATTAATTTTAAATTAATATAATTAATTAAACTAATATTAAATATAATAATTTTGAAAATTAAATTGAAGTTATAAATTAAACTTTAATAAACCTTTAAGTTTAAAACTCTTTGAAAATTAATATTAAAAGTTTAAAAAAAAGATAATTAAAATTAAAACTATTTTTTAATATAAAACTAATATTTTTTAATTATTAAATATATTAAACAAAGTTATTAAAATATCTTTTTAAAAATTAAAAATTTAAAAACTATTTTCAAAGTATTTAATTATATTAAAAGTTATTAAAATTAAATATTATTTTTAATTTTTAATTAATTAACTTTTAAAGAAAAAGTAAATATTTTAAAGTTAACTTTATTTTTTTAACTTCTAATATCAATTAGCCTCTTTTAAAATATTTATAAAGTTAACTCTTAATTAAAATTAATAACTAATAAACTAGAAAAAGTTTATTTAATTAAAGTTAAAAGAAAAATTTTAAGATTTAATAAAATTAATTAGAAAATTATTAATAAAGCTTATTTAATTATTCTTAATCTATTTTATAAGATTTATAACTCTCTTTTTAATTTTAATTACTATTTTATTTACTAGTAATAAATAATTAATATAATATTTAAAAAGTTAAAAAAGTTTAATTATTTAATTTTAAAAGTTTATAAAGTTATTTTATTATTTAACTATTTTAAAAAGATTAATAAAAGGATATTAATTAAAAAATTAAACTATTTAATTGAAATTATTAACCTTTTATATAGCTTTTAAATTAAAAGTTAATTTAAAAAGTTTATAATTAATATTAAGTTATTATTAATAATTAAAATCGAATAAGATTATATAATTAAATTTAAAATATTAGTTTTATTCTTTAATATTAAAAAGACTTTTAATTATATATTTAAAAACTAGTTATTAATAATTTTAAAAAAGTTTAAATTATTATTTAATTTAATTAACTAAGTTAATTACTTTTTAAAAACTTAGTAATTCTAATTAACTTTTAATAATTAAATTAAACTCTTTTAATCTATTAATATTAATATCTTTTAAAATAGTTTAATTAATTTAATTTTATTTTTAATTTATATTTAAAATCTCTTTTTAATAATTAATTATTTAATTTAATTTTATATAAATAATATTATATTAATAGTTAATTTAATTAGTTTTAAAAAGAATTATTAAATCTTAAAAAAAGAAGTTAATAAATTATATTTCTTTAAAATAATAAATAATATTAATTTTAACTTTAAAAAAACTAAGTTAATTTATTTTTTCTCTAATAACTTAAAGACTTATTTAATTAAATTACTAAATTAATAAGTTATATACTTCTTTAAATTAGTAAAATAATTAGAAATTTAATTTAATAATATTCTTAAATTCAAAAGTTATATTAGAATTTAAATTAATTAAACTAAAATAATATTACTTTAAGTTAATTAACTAATTAATATTTAAATCAATTTATTTCTTTTTATTATATACTAATTATATATTATTTATATTACTAGTATTTTAGATTATAAGTCTTTGATTTAATATAAAGAATAAATTAATTTTAAAGTTTAATTTTAATTATTTTAGAATTTAATTCTTTATAAAATCTTAAAGATTTTTAAAATTAATTTAAGTTTAATTATAAATATTAAAACTATATTAATATCTTTTAATATCTATCTTATTAATATTAATTATTAATATACTTTCAAGTTATTTAAACTTTTAAAAAACTATCTAATTTATAAACTAATTTAAAAAGAATATTTAAAAGGTTATTAAAAATAATAAAGTTATTAAAAAGGTTATTAAAAGAATTATTAGAAGTTAAAATTTAGTTTTAACTTTATTTACTTTTTAAAGAATAATTAGAAGTAAGAATCGAAATTAATATTAAAATTAGTTACTAAACTAATATAAATTAATTAAATTAAATAATTAATATACTTATTAATTAATCTAAATAATTTAGAAAAGTTATAACTTTTCAAATTTCTATTTTAAATAACTAGTTTATTTTTAATTTAAATTAATTGTTTTTCAAAAGAAAATAAAGTTAATAATTATAAAGAGTTAATATTAATATTAATATTTAATTAATATATCTTTTATATTAATAAATTATAATTATAAAATAGAATTAAAATAAAGATTAGATTAACTTTTTTAAATTTAAATTAAAAGTTAATTTAAATATATAAATAGAATATTGATTTAAATTAATTAATATATAATAAAGAGTTAAAAAAGATTATTTAAATAATCGAATTAACTAATTAATTAATTTAACTAAGTTAAGAATATATAGTTTATAATAATAATTAAATAAAGTTATAATATTTAAAATTATTAAATAATAACTTTAATTAAAAATAATTAATAAAAGTATTTAATATTAATAATTAAATAGTTAATAAAGATATTAATATTAAATTAATTTAGATCTTAAAATATTATAAAGTTGAAAGAAATAAATTAGTTAATAAATTAATAAAAGAAGTTATTAATTTAAATTTAAATATTTATAAAACTAACTTTATTTATTTAAATATATTTATCAAAGCTATTAAAATCTAGAAATAAAAACTAGCTTTAAAAAAAATAATTAAATCGAAGTTAATTAAAGAAATTAAAACTAATTATATTTTAACTTATAAATTAACTTTCTAAAATAAAATCTTAATCTCTTTTAATATTAAATAAATTATTACTAATATATTTTACTAGTTAAAATTAAATTATAACTATATTAAAACTTATTTATATTAATTAAATTTAGTTAAAGATAATAAATATAAATATAATAAAAAAAAGATATTAGAATATTTTCTATTTAGTTATTAATTACTTATTAATATTTATTTAAAGTTAAAAGATAAACTTAATATATATTATTTTAATTTACTTCTATTATTTAATATAAAACTTAGAATTAAAGTTAGTTTAGAATTTATTTAAAAAACTAATATTTATATATAAAGATATTATTTAACTTAATTAATTAATATTTAATAAATTAGAAATCTTTATAAATTATTATTATTAAGTTTAATACTAGCTTAATACTAGATATTAATATTAATATCACTAATATTTAATATTTAAACTAGTTTAAATTTAATTCTCTTTATTAATATTTAAAGTATTTTAAGATTATTTTAATTATTATTTCTTTAAAATTAGAGTTAAATCTTTAATATCTCTTTATTATATATAGTATTATATATATTTAAACTTATATATACTTAATTACTAATAGTATATCTATTAGTTAATTTATTATAGTTTTAAACTTATATAAGTTATTAAAATAAATTAAAAAAAAAAACTAAAATATCTTTTTAAAAATTAAAAATTTAAAAACTATTTTCAAAGTATTTAGTTATATTAAAAGTTATTAAAATTAAACTTTATTCTTGATTTTTAATTAATTAACTTTTAAAAGAAAAATAATAATTTTAAGATTTACTTTATTTTTTTAACTTTTAATATTAATTAACTTTTTTTAAAATATTTATAAAGTTGATTCTTAATTAGAATTAGTTATTAATAAATTTAAAAAAGTTTATTTAATTAAAGTTAAAGAAAAAACCCTGGGATTTAATAGAATTAATTAGGAAATTATTAATAAAATTTATTTAACTATCTTTAATTTATTTTATAAAGTTTATAATTTATTTCTTAATTTTAATTATTATCTAACTTACTAATAATAAATAATTAAAGTAATATTTAAAAAGTTAAAAAAGTTTAATTATTTAATTCTAAAAGTTTATAAAGTTATTTTATTATTAAACTATTTAAGAAAAATTAATAAAAGGATATTAGTAAAAAGATTAGATTATTTAATTAAGATTATTAGTTTATTATATAACTTTTAAATTAAAAGTTAATTTAAAAAGTTTATAATTAATATTAAATTATTATTAATAATTAAAATTAAATAAAATTATATAACTAAATTTAAAATATTAATCTTATTTCTTAATATCAAAGAAACTTTTAATTATATATTTAAAAACTAGTTACTAGTAATTTTAAAAAAGTTTAAATTATTATTTAGTTTAATTAATTAGATTAATTACTTTTTAAAAGCTTAGTAACTCTAGTTAGCTTTTAATAATTAAATTAAACTCTTTTAATTTATTAATATTAATATCTTTTAAAATAACTTAATTAATTCGATTTTATTTTTAATTTATATTTAAGATCTTTTTTTAATAATTAGTTATTTAATCTAGTTTTATATAAATAATATTATATTAATAACTAGTTTAATTAGTTTTAAAAAGAATTATTAAACTTTAAAAAAAGAAGTTAATAAATTATATTCTTTTAAAATAATAAATAATATTAATTTTAACTTTAAGAAAACTAAACTAATTTATTTCTTTTTTAATAACTTAGTAAACTACTTAGTTAAATTATTAAATTAATAAGTTATATACTTTTCTAAGTTAATAAAATAATTAGAAATTTAGTTTAATAATACTTTTAAATTTAAAAGTTATATTAGAATTCAAGTTAATTAAATTAAAATAATATTACTTTAAGTTAATTAACTAACTAATATTTAAACTAGTTTATTTCTCTTTATTATATATTAATTATATATTATTTATATTATTAGTATCTTAGATTATAAATCTTTAATTTAATATAAAGAATAAGTTAATTTTAAAATTTAACTTTAATTATTCTAGAATCTAACTTTTTATAAAATCTTAAAGATTTTTAAAACTAATTTAAACTTAATTATAAATATTAAAATTATATTAATATCCTTTAATATTTATTTTATTAATATTAATTGCTAATATATTTTCAAGTTATTTAAACTTTTAAAAAACTATTTAATTTATAAACTAATTTAAAAAAAGTATTTAAAAGATTATTAAAAATTATAAAGTTATTAAAAGAGTTATTAAAAAAGTTATTAGAAATTAAAATTTAGTTTTAATTTTATTTACTTTTTAAAAACTAGTTAGAAGTAAAGATTAAAACTAGTATTAAAGTTAATTACTAAGTTAATATAAATTAATTAGATTAGATAATTAATATATTTATTAATTAATTTAAATAATCTAGAAAAGTTATAACTTTTTAAATTTTTATTTTAGATAACTAACTTATTTTTAATCTAAATTAGTAGCTTTTCAAAGAAAAATAAAGTTAATAATTATAAAAAGTTAATATTAATATTAATATCTAATTAATATATCTTTTATATTAATAGATTATAATTATAAAATAAAACTAAAATAAAAGTTAGATTAGCTTTTTTAAATTTAAATTAAAAGTTAATCTAAATATATAAATAGAATATTAATTTAAATTAACTAATATATAATAAAAAGTTAAAAGAGGTTATTTAGATAATCAAATTAATTAATTAATTAACTTAGTTTAACTAAGAATATATAGTTTATAATAATAACTAAGTTAAATTATTATAATTAAAAATACTAAATAATAACTTTAGTTAAAAATAACTATTAAGAATATTTAATATTAATTATTAAATAATTAATAAAAGTATAAATATTAAATTAATTTAAATTTTAAAATATTATAAAATTGAAAAGAATAAATTAATTAATAAATTAATAAAAGAAGTTATTAATTTAAAATTAAATATTTATAAAACTAACTTTGTTTATTTAAATATTTATATTAAAGCTATTAAAACTTAGAAATAGAATCTAGTTTTAGAAAAAATAACTAAAGTAATTAAATTAAAATTAATTAAAGAATCTAAAACTAATTACTTTTTAATTTATAAATTAACTCTTTAAAATAAAATCTTAATCTTTTTTAATACTAAATAGATTATTACTAATATATTTTATTAATTAAAACTTAGTTATAATTATATTAAAATTTATCTATATTAATTAGATTTAGCTAATAATAATAAATATAAATATAATAAAAAGAAGATATTAAAATACTTTCTATTTAATTATTAATTATTTATTAATATTTATTTAAAGTTAAAAGATAAATTTAATATATATTATTTTAGTTTACTTTTATTATTTAATATAAAATCTAGAATTAAAATTAACTTAGAATTTATTTAAGAAACTAGTATTTATATATAAAGATATTATTTAACTTAGTTAATTAACTTTTAATAAATTGAACTTATTTATAAATTATTATTATTAAATCTTAAACTAACTTAATACTAGATATTAATATTAATATTATTAATATTTAGTATTTAAATTAATTTAAATTTAATTCTTTTTATTAATATTTAAAGTATTTTAGAATTATTTTAATTATTATTTCTTTAAAATCAAAGTTAAACTTTTAATATCTCTTTATTATATATAATATTATATATATTTAAACTTATATATATTTAGCTATTAGTAGTATATTTATTAATTAACTTATTATAATTTTAAACTCTCTTTTTAATAGAACAAAATAATAAAAACTTGAAAATTATTATTAACTAATTAATTAACTTAGAATTTATTTAGTTATTTATTTTTAAAACTTTAAATCTTTTAATTAAAATTAGTATTTTAATTTCTTTCTAAAAATAATAAAGTAAAATATTAGACTTTATTAAAATATTTAGAGATTATATTATATTAAGAAAAGTTAAAAAAATTATTAATTAATTAACTTTCTAATTTAATAACTTTAAATATATAATTTAAAAGATAGAAAACTAAATTAAAACTTTGAAATTATAAAAACAACTTTTAATAACTTTTCTAATAACCTTTTTAATAATTTTAATATTTCTAATAACTTTAATATTAAAAATTATTAAAATTATTTAAAATCTAATTTAAACTTTCTTTACTAATATTACTATATTAAGTAATTTAAAGTTAAATAACTAGATTATAATTTAGATTAAATTTAAAGTAATTAAATTTAAAACTAAGTTTTTAAATCGATTTATTTTAATATATAATATTATATTATATTATAATATCTTCTTAATTTTAACTATTTATAATATTATTAATAAAGCTTTTAAAACTAAAGAAGTTAAAAAGCTAGTTATTTTAATTATTATTAATATATTTAATAAAAAGAATTTAATATTAATTATAATACTCTTTTATATAATCAACTTTTTAATTAAGAAGATTAATATTTAGAAAAACCTTTTTAATTTTAAAAGTATTTAAAAGAATAAACTTTAATATAAAGTAATATTATATAAAATTCTTATAATTAACTTTAATATTTTAAAAAATATAAAACTAATATTAAAAGAAATTAAAATCTTTAATAGTTTTTTAAACTTTAAATTAATTAGAACTTTTTATTAACTCTCTTTCAAAGTTAATTAAATTATTAAAAGAGTTAATTTAGTAATAATCTTTTTTAAAATTATTAAAGAAGTTGAAAGATATATAAGAAATTAAGTTTATATTATTAGAATTTTAATTAAAGTTAAAAAGTTATTAAATATAATAAAATTAACTTAATATATTTATTACTAAGATTTTAAATATATAATCTAGTTTTATTATTATTAAATTAAATATAATCTATATTTGAAACTTTATTCAACTTTTTAATATATTTATAATATCTATAATATTTATAGAAAACTTTATTTATATTTAACTTTAAAATATATTAATTACTTCTAATCTTATATTAATAACTTAAAATTATATAAAATATATAAAATAATAAAAAGAGTTACTTTTAATTTATAAATAATTAAAATATCTAAATATTATAAATAAATCTTAATAAAAGTTTATTAGAAACTAAATTAGTTTTTAAATTAACTATTAAGTTAAAAATCGATTTATTAATAATTTAAAAACTTTAGATTATAACTAAGAACTAAAATTAATTAAATAGTTAATTTATAATTTATATTAACTTTAATTAACTTTTAATATTATATTAGAACTTTAAATTTTAAATTTTAATATATATTTTAAAAGTTTTTATTATTAATATTATATTAATATTTAATAACTTAGATTTAAACTTATTAATAATATAATTAAATTTAGAAATTAATATATTTAAAATAATTAATATTTATAATAAGATTAATTAAATTAAAAGTAATTTAAAAAAAATAATTAAAAGAAGTTTATTTTTAAAAGCTATTATAATTAATTTATTTATTTTAAATAATTTTAATATTTATTACTTTTAATAAAATCTAAAGTTATTTAATATTTAAAAAGAAGTTTAATTAATTAATTAAATTAAAGATAATAATCTAAAGTTATTTAATAATCTAAAAACTAAAACTTTCTTTTATAAAGTTAATTTTTTAATCTTAAATCTTATTTTTACTATTTTAAAAATAATAAAATATATTAATAATTAGTAAATATTAAATAATTTAAATTTAGATTATTTACTAATCTTTTTTATAATTAAAAATTTAAATTCAAATTAAAGTTATTTAAATCTCTTTTAACTTTTTAATATTAAAAAGATTAATTAAAATTTATTTAAAGTTAATCTAATTAATTTAATTAATAAGAATCTAATTTTCAATTAATAATTTCTAAAATTAATTAGAATTAAAATAACTTTTAAAATATTAATAATTAAGTTTTTAAAAACTATTAACTTTAAATTAATAAAACTAATTAGATTAATATATTAAATCGATTAAAATAGTTTTTAGTTTAATAATATAATAATAATATATTAGATTAAAAGTTTAACTTTTAATACTTTATTTAGTAAAAAATTATATATTTAAATTTATTTAATTAATTAGTTTTTTTATTTAATAAAGAATCTTATTTATTTTCTTTTAATCAAAGTTAGACTTTTAATATCTTTTTACTATATTTAATATTTTATATATTTAGACTTTATATATACTTAGTTACTAGTGAATTAATTACTAATTATTTTATTATAATTTTAGATTTAAAAAAGATATTAAAATAAAAAAAAAAAAATTAAATTAATATTAAATATAGTAATTTCGAAAATTAAATTAAAGTTATAAACTAAATTTTAATAAACTTTTAAATTTAAAACTCTTTAAAAATCAATATTAAAAGTTTAAAAAGAAGATAATTAAAATTAAAATTATTTTCTAATTTAGAACTAATATTTTTTAATTATTAAATATACTAAATAAAGTTATTAGAATATTTTCTTAAAGATTAAAGATTTGAAAATTATTTTCAAAATATTTAATTATATAAAAAGTTATTAAAATTAAATATTATTTTCAATTTCTAATTAATTAACTTTCGAAAAAAAAGTAAATATTTTAAAGTTAATCTTATTTCTTTAACTCTTAATATTAATTAACTCTTTCTAAAATATTTATAAAGTTGATTTTTAATTAAAATTAATAACTAATAAGTTAAAAAGAGTTTATTTAATTAAAATTAAAAGAAAAACTCTAGGATTTAATAAAATTAATTAGAAAATTATTAATAAAGTTTATTTAACTATTCTTAATTTATTTTATAAAGTTTATAATCTACTTTTTAATTTTAACTATTATTTAACTTATTAATAATAAATAATTAATATAATATTTAAAAAATTAAAAAAGTTTAATTATTTAATTTTAAAAGTTTATAAAATTATCTTATTATTTAATTATTTTAAGAAAGTTAATAAGAGAATATTAGTTAAAAAACTAAACTATTTAATTAAAACTATTAACTTTTTATATAGTTTTTAAATTAGAAGTTAATTTAAAAAGTTTATAATTAATATTAGATTAATATTAATAATTAAAATCGAATAAAATTATATAATTAAGTTTAAAATATTAATTTTATTTCTTAATATTAAAGAGGCTTTCGATTATATATTTAAAAATTAGTTACTAATAATTTTAAAAAAATTTAAATTATTATTTAATTTAATTAGCTAAGTTAATTACTTTTTAAAAACTTAATAATTTTAATTAGCTTTTAATAATCAAATTAAACTTTTTTAACTTATTAATATTAATATTCTTTAAAATAATTTAATTAGTTTAATTTTATTTTTGATTTATATTTAAAACCTCTTTCTAATTATTAGTTATTTAATTTAGTTTTATATAGATAATATTATATTAATAGTTAGTTTAATTAATTTTAAAAAGAATTATTAAACTTTAAAAAGAGAAGCTAATAAATTATATTCTTTTGAAATAATAAATAATATTAATTTTAACTTTAAGAAAACTAAGTTAATCTATTTCTTTTTTAATAATTTAAAGGTTTACTTAATTAAATTATTAAATTAATAAGTTATATACTCCTTTAAGTTAGTAAAGTAATTAGAAATTTAATTTAATAATACTTTTAAATTTAAAAGTTATATTAGAATTCAAGTTAATTAAATTAGAATAATATTATTTTAAATTAATTAATTAATTAATATTTAAATTAATTTATCTCTCTTTATTATATATTAACTATATATTATTTATATTATTAGTATTTTAAATTATAAGTTCTTAATTTAATATAAAGAATAAACTAATTTTAAAATTTAATTTTAATTATTTTAGAATTTAACTTTTTATAAAATCTTAAAAGTTTTTAAAATTAATCTAAATTTAATTATAGATATTAAAGTTATATTAATACCTTTTAATATTTATCTTATTAATATTAATTACTAATATACTTTCTAGTTATTTAAACTTTTAAAAAACTATTTGATTTATAAACTAATTTAAAAAAAGTATTTAAAAAGTCTTTAAAAATTATAAAATTATTAGAAAAGTTATTAAGAGAGTTATTAAAAGTTAGAATTTAATTTTAACTTTATTTATCTTTTAAAAACTAATTGAAAATAAAAATCAAAGTTAATATTAAAGTTAGTTATTAAACTAATATAAATCGATTAAATTAAATAATTAATATATTTATTAATTAATTTAAATAAACTAGAAAAGTTATAACTTTTTAAATTCCTACTTTAAATAACTAGTTTATTTTTAATTTAAATTAGTTATTTTTCGAAGAAAAATAAAACTAATAATTATAAAAAGTTAATATTAATATTAATATCTAATTAATATATCTTTTATATTAATAAATTGTAATTATAAAATAAAATTAAAATAAAAGTTAAATTAACTCTTTTAGATTTAAATTAAAAGCTAATCTAGATATATAAATAAAATATTAGTTTAAATTAATTAATATATAATAAAGAGTTAAAAGAGATTATTTAAATAATCAAATTAACTAGTTAATTAACTTGATTAAATTAAGAATATATAGTTTATAATAATAATTAAGTAAAATTATAATATTTAAAATTACTAAATAATAACTTTAATTAAATTAATCTAATTAAGAATATATAGTTTATAATAATAATTAAATAAAGTTATAATATTTAAAA
>JANGZZ010000434.1:0-15552 GCA_026225955.1 Clarireedia paspali | reverse complement strand
TATTATAAACTTATATATATAATTATAAAATTAAAGTATATTTATTTAAGTTCAAAGTAATAAATATAGTTTATATAATCAATATATTATATTATAACTTTAAATTTAATTGAGAAAACAAGAAGTTAATTAAATATAAAAGAGAAGTTTTAAATTTATATAAAGATATTATTAAAATAAAACTTTTATTTTCTATTAAGAATATATATTATATTATTAAAAAATTACTTTATAAATATTAAAAAAATTATAAAACTTTAAATATTTACTTTATTTATTTTATTAAAAAAATTAATATAATAAAGAATAACTATATAACTATATTAATTATTAAGTTTATATCTTATAAATAATATATTAAAGATATAATTATTATTATAAAAAGAGAATTAAAATAAATTAAGTTAATAACTTTTAAACTTAATATTATATTTAAAAGATATTTAAAATTTTTATAAGTTTTTAAATTAAAATATAAATTAAATATAATTAAAATATATATAATATCTATTATAGCTTTAAATTATATTTATAAAAGAGATAGTAATAATAAGTTTTTTATAATTATTTTATAAAAAGTTAATATTCTAATTAATTAATAAAGAAACTAGTAAACTACTAAATAAAATATAATTAATTTAATTATAAAGTTATTAACTTTAATAAATCGAATTAATATTATATATTCTTTTATAAATATTAAGAATATTAAATTATTTATATTAGTTAAATATATTATTTATATTTATATATTTTCTAAAATAGAATCTAATATCTTATTTTTTTATTATTTATATAATTATAAGATTTAATTAAAAGATAATAAAGAAAAAGCTTTTAAATATAATTTACTTTATAAGATATTATTAAAGGAATTAGAAGTAGTTAAAGAATATATTATAAATAATTTATTAAAAGATTTTATTAAATTAAATCAAGTTTCTTTTATAACTTTTATTTTATTTATAAAGAAATTTAATAGTTTCTTTTATTTATATATTAATTTTTAAACTTTGAATACTTTTATTTATAAAAATTAATATTTATTATTATTTATTAATAAAACTTTAATTAGGTTTTTAAAAATTAAAGTTTTTATTAAATTAAATATTTATTAAATATTCTATTATATTTATATAAATCTAGTTTCTAAAAAGTATATTATTTTTTATATTTAATATAATATATATAAATATAAAGTTATACTTTTTAGATTAACTAATAGTTTAACAATATATTAGTATTATATAAATAATATATTATTTGATTTTCTTAATATTTTTTATATTATTTATTTTAATAATATTCTTATTTATTTTAAAAACAAGTTAGATTATATAGTTTATATTATCTAAATATTTTAAAAACTTGAAGATATAAATTTATAAATTAATTTTAAGAAATATAAGTTTAATATTAAATATATAAAGTATTTTAACTTTATAATATTAATTAATAATATTGAAATTGATTTTAAAAAGATAATTATAATCTAAAAATAAATATATTTAATTATATTTAAAAGTATTTAATTATTTTTAAACTTTTATAACTTTTATAAATATTTTATTTATAACTTTAATATTATTATTAAATTACTAATTAATTTAATTAAAACTTTAACTTAGTTTAATTTTAATATTAATTATTAATAATTATTTAATATTTTTAAAAAAGTTTTTATCTTTATATTATTTTTATAATATTATAATTATAATCTTCTTTATATATTTAAAACTAATATTTCTAATAAAGTTGTTATTAATATATTATTATAGAAATATAATAATAATTAACTTTTAATAATTTATTTCTTAAAGATAATATAATTAATTAAGTTTAATTATAAAGTTTATAATAAAGAAATATTTATAATTATAAAGTTATTTTTATATTAATATATAAAACTAACTAATATTTTATATTAGATCTAAGTTTATATTAATTATAAAATATTAGAATACTTTATAATAATTAAAGTTTTTAATATCTAATAAACTTAATAAATTGAACTTTTAATTAATTATTACTTTCTTATTATATATTAATTAAATAAAAATAACTTTTTAATTAATATATTAATTTATAAAATTAATAAAGTAAACTTTTAAAATAAATTAAAAAAGAAATAATATATATAATAACTATTTAAAAAAGTTTAATTAGATCTCTAGATTATAATTTTCTAATTATATTTTTATTTTAAATCTCTTATATAAGAAGTTAATATAATATTATTTTTAATAAATTTAATAAATTTAATTTTATAAGTTTTATAAGTTAATTAAAAATATAAATCTTTTAATATTTTAAGAATTATATTTAATTATTATAAAGTAGATTCTATATTAAAACTAGAAGTTAAAAAAAATTTATTATTATATAAAAGTTATTTTATAATATTAAATACTAAGTATTTAAAGACTTTTTTAATTTATAAAGTATATAATTTAATTACTATAATTTATCTAAATATATAAAAGACTTATATATTATTTAAAGAATATTATTATTAATATTTAATAAAAAATAATATTATAATCTATATCTAGAATTATTATATATATTATTATAATTTTATTTTAAAAAATAAGACTTTTAATTTATTATATTTATTATTAATTTCTATATATATATAAAAATATATTATTATAGATTATTATAACTTTAATAAAGATAAATATAAATATAATAATATATTTATAATTATCAACTATTTATCTAAATAAATAATTATAATTTTATATTATAAGATTATAATAATTTAAAAATAAACTAAATTATATATTATATATATTTATTAGTATTATAATTTACTAATTACTATATTTTCTAATTATAGTTTATAATTTATATTTTTATTCTGGATAAAGTTCAATAATATTTTAAGAATTAAAATTATATTATTAATTATAAATTATTTCTAAATTAATAAATAAATAAAAATTTATAACTAATATTTATAAAAGTAATTATAACTTTTTATAAACTATTATTAAAACAATTAGTTTAAATTCCTACTTATAATAAATTATATATAATTATTATTATTATATTCTTTTTTTAATAATTTATTTTTTTTTAAAATATTTTATAAATATACTTTTAGAATTATATAAGATTAAAAGTAAATTAAATATTTATTTATTAATAACTTTAATATCTAAAATATATATATTTATATTTATTATAATTATAAAGTATTAAAATATATTTATTTAATTATTTAAACTACTTAGAAATATATAATTTATTAAATTAATAAATATTATTAATTAAAAGATTTCGAAATTATTAATTATATTTAATTAAATATATAATATTTATTTATTTAATAACTTTTAAAGAAATTAGATTATCTAATAAATAAATATTTCAAGGTTTTAAAATAAATTAGTTATTTTTATTAATTAGATTTTTTTAATATTATATAAATCTATAATATATTTTTAATTAATAAATTAAAAAAAATAAATGATAATTTATTATTAAACTAATATAATAAACTATCTTTGTTAATTAATATAATAAAAATAAATAAATATAAGATAAAATAAATATTAATTTATTATTTAAAATAAAGGTTATTAGAATATTATATTTAATAGAAAGATTATAATATAGACTTAATATAATATAAAGTATTAAATTTTAAAATATCTTTAATACTTCTTTATAATTTCTATTATATTAATTTAAAAGTATTTAATCTTTTAATATTATTTCTAAAATAGATATATTTATAAAAATCTAAAGAAAATAATTATAATTATATTAAGAAAGATTATTTAATAATTATAATTAATAAAAAGTACTTTTTAAACTTTATAATAAAAAAGATATAAATATTTATTTATATATTTATTTGAAAGAAAGTAATTTTAAAAGTATATAATTATAATATTAAATAAATTATAGAAATATTTAAAAATAAACTTTTTAGAAAAAGAGAATAATATAATAATTTAGATTAAATTATTATAATATTATATAAATTAACTATATATAAATTAGATCTAGAAATTAGATTATATATATATATTAATATATATATAACTTAATTACTTATTCTATATAATAACTTTTTATATATAAACTTCTAAATTCTTATAATTCTTTTAATTCTTTAATTATTAATTCTAAAGTTATTTAGTATCTTTAAATTAATAGTTTTATTATAAAATATAAAGTATTGAAAAAAATAATAAAATATTATAATAAAATATTTTTATATTTAACATAATTTTCTTTTTAAAATATATTTATTTTAATAAATATAAAAATATTAATAATAATTTAAAAATTTAATATATTAATAATATCTTTATAAATTTTAATATAAAAAAATAAAATAAAATAATTAATTTTTAACTTTTTTAATTTAAAGATTAAAGTTCTACTTTATTTTTAATAAATAATAAAATTATTATATTAATTATATTAATTTAAAAATTATAAATATAAATTGAAACTATAATAAATTTAATTTATTAAACTAATTTCTATTTATATTTTTTTTAAATATTACTTCTAATATTATTATTATTTTCCTTTTAATATCTCTTTAATAAATATAATTTATAAGAAATTAATTAATCTTTTTTATAAAGTAATAAAAGTTTTTAATATATAATTATTTTATAATATAATTAAATTATTTATTAAAAAAATATTTAAATAGTATAGTTTTAAATATAATTTATTAACTTTATATATTTATTTTTAATTAATTAATTTTAAAACTTATAATTTATTTTTATATATATATTTAATTTATAACTTTTTTTATTTATTATTAATTTTATTAATAATTTTAATAATAATTTTAATATTATTTTATTTTTCTTAGAAATATATAATTTTTAATAAACTAGTTATATATCTTTATTTTAATAAATACTAAATTTATAAATATATAAGTAATTCAATTAAAAGTATTATTTTAAATTATTTTAAAAGATTATTTTTATAAAAACTCTATTTAACTATTAAATAATTAGTTAAAAAGTTATATTAATTTCTTTATAATAAATCTAAATTTATATTAATTAAGAATAAATATTAAATATTATTTATAATTATTTTAAGATTATTATCTTTATTTAAAAAGTTTTATTATAAAATTTATATTTTTATATCTATTAATTTAGTTAATAAATAAATAATCTATAAAAATCTATTTTTTAAATTTATTAAATATTATTAGAATCAAATTAAAAATTATTAATATTAAATTATATTTTTAAAAAAATTAATTAAATACTTGAACTTTATAAAATAATAAAATAATATTAAAAAATTATAAATATCTCTTTAATTTATATATATTATTATAATATCTACTATTATAATATTTACTTTTATATATTATTTTATTAATATTCTAATTAAATTTAATAAAGAAATTATTATTAATTAAATTAGTTATATTTTTTTAATTTATAAAATAATCTTTTTATTCTTTCTTTACTTTATTTAATATTTTAATAAACTTAAAATTATTATTTATTAATATAATCTTTTCTAAGTTAATAGAATTCATTCAATATTATACTATATAAACTTAATAAGTTTCAATCTCTTTAATCTCGTTTTCATTGATTCTATAATAAGATATATCATTCATCTAAATTAATAGGTCCAAAAACCTTCTCCACCTCTGCAGTGTACGGCGAGCCTTCAGGACACCAAATGAAACGCTCGATTTGGGGAAAGTCCTTGTAAGAGGCCGTTTGATTTATATAGCGGTAACAAGAATTATACTGTTTGGCCCATTCTTCAAGTTTTTCCCAACTTCGGCACATCCTAACTTGACCTACACCAGACACAGGAATGTCATCAGATGTTGAATAACGAGGAGTATCGTCTGCGTTACAAAGAGCTTCTTGTCGCAATTGGTCAACACAATGAATGACGTGTTCCCAACGACGTGATTGTGGTTTGCCTTGCCAAAATTCCATGAGTGAGATATACACAGCCCTCTATTCCATGCGTTAATGAAGTAGTTGAATACCGTTCCGAAGTTTCACTTACTACACAATGGAGTGTATGATGTCCATTGAGTAAATAGACACTTTTACTCTGATCCCAGACGAAGCGCTGGGACTCATGGAGCTCTTTCTCCGACACGAATTTATCCGGCACCGCTATCATACCAGCATCGATATTGATGGCGTCCCATACCTCATTCCGAAGAGTTTCATTGTGGCTATTGTAAGGGCTGTTCTGCCCTAGTGCCATTGGAAAATCTCGAGGTAGCCCGGCTGAAAATTCGTTAGAGCTGAATCGGTAGGTGGATGGCAACACTTACCATACGGACTCAGATCACTCTTAAGAGCATTCTCTTTTGGAACTCGCCATCCAGGAACGAACCAAGTTATGATGTTCGAGAGAATGAGGAGGATAATTATTGAATACAAGAACTTATTTTGCTTGCAAGCTACATCTAGGGCAGGCATCTGGTCCTTTGGCTCGATAGCATCATCGTAATCCTGTAGCCTCTTGTATCGAGTGCCTTGAGACATTGATGGGCACTGAACCTCTCTGAGTAAAACTAGAGCGTCGAGTATGTTTCCAACTTAATTTGAGCTTCAAAAAATATGAAACAATAACAAAGTAATGAAGTAGTGTTTTCAAGTGAACTAGGAAAGTTTTCTGAGAAAAAGGAACTATGTGCTGATAATTCAAAAGAAAATTAACATGAAGTGGGGTCTCTTTCTCACAAGACAGGCAAAAGACCAAAACAGGTGCGGACCTTTCGGGCATATACAAAAGAGGATTAGTTGGCATCAACATAGCTTGTCAAGCATGATGCGTCTTAAGGCAGTTCGGCTGTCTAATCAATCTGTCCCGCAAAAGCATATCATCGATTATGGTATCACGTAAAATTTTAGGCATTTCTTGATACCACGGAATAATCCCATATGATGAGGGTGTACAATGCAATTTTATAACTTAACTACCAAGTAAGTGAAGCTCACTGTAACCCCTATTTGCCAACTAACACTCTACCCTCATGAACCCCGAAGCATCAGAGAAGCGATCTCAAATAAGTACCATATCGAGAACTTTCCAAGCAGGAATTAGATGCTGTTCATAATTAGCAGTATAATTTTGGAACAAAGGCTTTCCTTGCCGGTAATCTTTTACCTTTCAGATATCTTTCAATCTTTCAGATCTTTCAGAATATCACAACTAGAACAGCCTTCGAAAGCCGCTCCCATATGTGGAACTACAATGTTGTGTTCTTTGGCATAATCCAGGTATCGGTCGCGTTCTATAGAGAAAATCAGCCATTGCATCTTGCGGATTGTGTACAAACCAACTTTCTGTTATCCCTGGGATAGGTGATGAAGATACCATGACTAGAAGGATGCTCGCCATAAGGAATTGAAGAGTGAAACGCATTTTGAAGTTGAATAAATTGTCGTTCTATGTCCTGAGATCAGGGAGGAGACATGACTATGACTTTCTATGGCTAGAACTCAAATCTACTTATGGAGAATTCCAACGATCTATTGTTTTGGAATCAAAGTTCTCCGAGAACCAATATTACCCTGCAGACTGCTTCGACAATGCAGAAGAAAAAGCCGGCGTGCGGCACAAGTAGTGGGGACGTCAGAGCTTAGTCATATTGGGAAATTCCGCCGGCGGATATTATGGCCGCATAATGAAGGGCCAGAAAAAAGCATTCAGCGTTCCATTTTCCAAGAATGATCCACATCCAAGCTTATTTTCGTATGCGACTTCTGCATCTCGGTCTCCAATCATATCTATTACCAGCAGTACAGTAACGGACTCCGTCCATTCTCAGTTTTTCTTGCAGATCCAGCCTACCAATCGGAGCAAAATAGTTGTCATGCTGCGCCATAATATAAATCGCCTTATCCGCACAATGTTTATTGGTTAGAATCAGTCGAACAAGGCAGCAGCATTATTATGATGAACTTTAGCCACACGCCAGCATTCACATTTTGATCTTCGAAGTAATATCTAGGGTTAATGCATGGGTAAATATGCTCACCCTGGTAGTTCGGATTCTCCACTCCAGAAATTATTTGCCTGTGACAAGTGCCGGCAGTCAGCATATTTTGCTTCAGGTTGCCATTTAGTACTCACAATGCCCTTCCGCACGTGTAGGAGGCAAGGTCGCCTGGTATTACTCTTCACATTTTGATCATTCCAGGTTACGGAAACAATGTTTGAGGAAGTCGGCCTCCTTTCACCCTCAACAGATTCTCAAATCGATGATGAAGAAAAGGAACACAAGACATATGTACGAAGAAAGTCTAGGTCTGTACCTAGCTATGTTTTGTATTCTCTTCTGCTAGGTATAACCATCACGTCTGTAACAATCAACATCGTACAACTCTGGTTATGGTTTCAAGCACGTCAAGCTGCTCATGCGTGTAAACTGCCTCTAGGTATGAACTATTGTTACACGTTTCTCTGTTTACACAGTGCTGATACGGGCATTTAGTTGGCCTAGAGCCAAATATTGAAGTCGACTTTGGGGATAGAACTGCCTACGGAGATGCGTCGGACTTGGATGCCTTGGATAAGTTATGGACATCTATAGACACAAACCCTGGAATCGTAGCACTTCCCATGGATGATCACCTCGGTACCACCGATCCTTTCCCCTGGGATACTTCCAAAGGGCTCTATGTAATGAACAGCTTTCATAGTATGCACTGCTTGGTAAGAATCACTTCCAATCCTCTTGAACAATGCGTTATACTGATTAAACTTCAACAGCAAGGTATCTATGGCTTTGCTCGGACAGTTCAGTTGGGTGGAAATATGACGCACAAACTGGAACACATCGTTCACTGTCTTGATGTACTTCGATCAGAGGTTATGTGTACAGCGGACGATACACCACTATCCTTTAGATTTCAGGAGATAATCCAAAAAGAACGGGCCCCCAAGAGAAAATGCAGAGACTGGAATAAGCTCGTGGATTATGTGACGGAAAATTCAGCATGCTTTCGTCGCCATCCAGAAGATGATCCTCGATATGACACCCTTGCGGAGTTCATGTATTGCCCTCCAAATTCACCATACAATGCTGTGATCGAGAAGTTCAAAGTGGAGGACAGCAAATAGTATAGGAGAATTAATAGATAAAGTCCAAATAATCAGAGAAGTTATACTTTATTTTACTCCAAGCGTTTTATCGAGAATTCAATGATTGCTACACCTTCTTCCATCCATGCTCCATCCTTCGGATCCCATGACATCTCCTCAAAGGATCTCATCCATGCTTGAGTCTCCCATCTGGTCCCAGTTTCACTTCCTACCTGATCCCACAATTTGGCGAAAGACTCGGGGTTATGTCGCCACATTGGCACAGCAAGCGACTTGAGCGTTACCTCGTGAGCCTTGGGATTGCCTATCTGATTGCCGACAATCAAAGAGCCAGGCCCTTTGGTAAAGGCACTCAACGCTTTGGCGACTTTAACTTGTCCATCCCAATCCCATGAATGCATGACCTGTGTAATTGAGAGGATATCGACTTTTCCCCTTAGCTCCGCAAGTCTGGGCTCCGACGAATTAAGAATATCAGTCTCGATAAAATGAGCAGCGAAGCGATCCCGATCACGAAACATTTCGAAGCCTACGTCCCAGTGACTAACGATGTCAACAGCATAAAGATTATCAGAAGGAGCGCCATCGTAAACCAGACGTCGAAGATCGTGGCCAATGAAAGTTCCAACATCCATATAGGTATCACCTGCTTTCACTCGTTTCAAGATGTCTGGATAGACTGGCAGTTTGCAGAGCTGGGGAACTAGCCATGCACCGACGCCTGTGCAAGGGTATGCACGGATATCCCAAGCTTGGTCGCGCTAAGGTTGTGATTAGCACTTTGAAGACAGCAGTCAAGATATATTGAATGGTAACTCACAACTTTATGAACATGTTCAGACTGTTGCTCGTATGGTATGCCGCTGTATTTTTGGAGTAGTTCTCGGGTCTACATGCTCGACTAATCAGCTGTACTAAACCTGAAGAGAATACACCTAGCTCTACAGCTCATGGATACTCGTACCTCAGGAACGAGCTTTTTCTCAATATTGGGTATGTAGAAGGGGAATTTTGCCCTATCGACCGACTTGGTGTATGAGGGCTCAGAGTAAGCGGGCTTATTCTCTTCAGAAGACATAGTAGATGTTCAGCAATAACTTTCTCGGTATCCCTTAGGATTGAGCCTGAGTAAAGAAATTTCGCATGGAAATATGAATAGAGGATGAGAACTTATTGAAAACCTGATGTGTATCGGTACAATGCTGCAGTAGAAAACCGGGAATCGGCACATACCTTGCTATCACATGGATCGAATAAAGGGTATTCTATTATTTTTTGCTTTCTAACAAAAGTCAGCGTCGTATCGTATGTTAGTGATAATACAACCCTCCCAAAAAGCGATATTACAGTGGCGGCATCGGTACCAGTGTAACCCAAAGATCTACAGGATATGGAGCTCGATTTACGTGAATAGCTCAGTTGGTGGTCAGCGCTCTCTTGAGAGTGGATAGTACCCCGACTTTTACTAATATCACCTACTGTATACATACTGGTCTGTGTTGTCTCAACAAAAAGAAACAAGGGGTGGGGGAACCGGGATCAGGGACCAGGGTCGCCGTCTCAATTCTGCTGCGTTACATGCGTTACATTATTTTCTCACTGCAGCCAAACAGATGATAAGAGTATTCCTCCTCTTCTAATTGAGAACAAAGGGGCTGAGGGGACCATGACCAAGAAACTGCATATCTTAGCAGGAAATCAACTGCCAACTGTACATTTTTACTTTGTACATGTTTTTCTCCACGCTCTATTGGAAGTCGATCTTTCTGCTGGATATCAAGAAATACTTTCATTGGGGTTTAATTCCTCCACCGTGCATAGACTTTCAAGTTCTCGATTCCGATCATGTCTCCCAATCAAGGAGGTGTCTATGCCGTAGCTGCTATCCTGATATGTGCTTCTACTCTAGCAATTGGCCTACGATTCCAGGCACGAAGAATCAAGAAAGCGTCTTTGCTGGCTGATGACTACTTGGCCGCACTTTCAATGGTATGTTCCATATGTTCCGCGTACTCTGTTACGTCATACACTAAGCTTACCATTGCATTTGTAGCTTTTCGTGTGGGGCTTTGCCATCCTCTTGATTGTTGGTACGTTTTTTCTAACCTTTTGCGTTGGTGCTCGTTGTTGATGCCTTTCGTTACAGGTGCTGCGAGAGGGACCCTGGGCACACATACACAGCGCAATCCAAAGACCGGAGCAGTCATTGTTACCTGGCATGAAATCGACACATCCAAGGTAAGGGGAGCCTGTATGTCTTCTTTCTAGATTCCATATTGATAATCATAGCTTGCGGGTATCTCTCAACTTCTATCTGTATTGGCACTCGGCATACTCAAGCTGAGTGTTGTGCTGCTGTATCGTCGAATATTTATCAATCCACGGTTCAGAGTAGCGTCGGTCATTGTTTGCATTCTAATTGTTGCATGGACGATATCCTTCTTCTTTGCTACTGTGTTTGAATGCGGAAGCAATCTCGGCTTGCTCTGGCAGAGTCTTAAAACATTCAAAACCGACTGTGGAAAATACAAATATATCCAGCTTGGCCATGCTGCCTCAGATGTTGCCACTGATCTAGTTGTTCTGGCGCTTCCTTTACCGGTGATTTGGACGCTACATATGACAACCTCTCGAAAATACGCTCTATCGTTGATTTTTCTGCTCGGATTGTTGTAAGTACATCTAGAAAGTAATTCCACCATCTTGCTTATTTGTTTTCAAGATCAACAGCGGCAGCAACGGCACGTCTTGTTATTATTGCAGAAGATATTTATGGTGAGAAAGATCGAGCCTCCAAGTCCAATTTAAACCGGTGGTACTAATCGCAGACTTCAGAGACGGCAACAGGCGCACGAGACGTCAGAGGTACGCCACGAAAACTTATTCTTACCCCACTGACCTCTTTAGCTAATAGTTCCAGGTGTCGAGACAAACGCCATAGTGTGGACATATGTCGAGGTAGGCGTAGGAGTCGTGGCAGCATGTCTACCAACGCTCAAACCTATCCTCAATTACCGAACACCCGAGAGTATCGTCAACAGCGTTCGATCAGCAATAACCCTCAACTCTCTGAACTCTGCGAGCAGACGCGGCGGTGTACCTGAGTCCGGCCTTGGAAACTCTTCAAAAAATCTAAGAGAGTATGACCGGCTTTCACATACCCATTCATCTCGCGAGGCCGATCCAACGATATCAGAGTAAAACAGCACAAGTCGGCGGATCTCAAATGGCTAAAGCTTTCATAGATTGATTGCCTAGACGTAGGAAATATCATTAGAATTTAGAAAGCTTCAGCTCGCATAGCCTGTACTGCGGCAAAAAAAAGTACATTATGTACATAGGACGGATCGAGATTTTCATAGGCATACATACACTGGACTAATCGTCGGCCAGGAAGCCGCGCATTCCGTAGGAGGCATAAGCGAAGGCTGACAATTACTTGAAATAAAAATTTGAGTTAATCTTTCCAATGTCAACAAACTGAGCGAGGTCTACATCCAGGAACTGTGAGTGCTTCATGATCTTGTGCAAAAGCATATTTGATTTCGAATTTGTGCAGCGGTATTACCACCGACTGGAGCCTAGAGGTTGTGTCGCAAGGTGATACTGCATACAGTAAATCCCGATGGTAGGGGAGATCTGGCCAAGAGATCCCCCCCCAGCGATAGAATAAAGCAGTAAGACACCCGGCAGAATGAAGGTTTCAAGAGTCCACCTTCCGCATTGGCCGGTGGCCAGATGACCGATGACCGATGCAGTGACACCACCTCATTCATTCAGCTTAAAATCGTGAGAACTGTGCCACCGAAGGGCATCGGAAATGTGAAAAAACACAATTTAAATCTGATCTAAAATCTTATTGTCTGGCTCCTTATCCCCTTTACTGCCAACTACTCGCGACCTCACCAAACATAAGGTGGCGACGTCGCGTATAGCAGTCAAGGGGATAGCGAGGTTTTACTATAGATAGAACCAATGAAGCTCCGAGAACTGTATTCGGCAGATATGTCAAACAAGAAGATGAGACGAAGGCACAGCGTTATAAAGCTCGCAATACATCCCAAGATCTGGAAAAAAAAAACCCATCCTTTCTATAACACATCCTCCATTCATTCTGTACCTGCAATTCTATCAATTCAAAAAGTCACTCCTTAAAGTTTTTTATCTGTGGCTTTTTTAATTTATTCAATGGCGTCAACATCTCGTCCGGTGTTTGTGATTGTGCCTGGCGCCTCCCAGACACCATCTCACTATGCGCATTTGATTCACCTGCTCCAGAGTCGCGGCTATGGAACTCTAACAGCACTGCTTCCTAGTGGTGGTGCAACGCAACCAGTTACTGCGGAGGAAGATGCTGAATTTATCCGGTCGCGCATGTTGATCCCGGTTTTGGACATCGAAAAGCATGACGTGATCTTAGTCATGCATTCATATGCTGGGTTGCCAGGGAGTGCTGCGGCCAGAGGCTTAGGAAAGGCTGATAGAGCGAGCAGCGGCAAAAACACATCTGTATTAGGACAGATTTTCATAGCAAGCATCCTGCCGTATGGGGGAAATGGCGAGGATGTTATTGCAACACTTGGCGGCCAATGGCCGCCTTTCATTGATGTTCATACCGATGAAGGACGCATCAAGTGTGATAAGCCGAAAGTGCCCCTGTATGCGGACGTTCTGTCCCCGTTGGATGAAGCGGTGGAGTCCGCGTGCATTAGTCAGAGTATTACATGCTTTACTAGTCCGTGTCCACTCACCAGTTGGCATGCAGACTCATTTTGTGGTCGTTGCGCGTACATACGCACACTTCACGATAAGGCCGTCACGTATGAAATACAGAGTGCGATGCTGAAAGGCACAGAGCAGGAGCACAAGGTGGATTGGATTGTCCATGATATTGCCACCGGACATAGTCCACAGCTTGCTGCTCCAGAGAAGCTGGTAGATATTATTCTTGCCGTATCGCGACAATTCGGAGCATTGCTGTAGGGTATATAAAAGAAATATAGCTCTTGTATATCTTGTATTAAATATTGAATTAGGTCTTGATCTTCGAAAAAAGGGTCTTATAATTTAGTTTTTTATATTAAACTAGTTAGTAATATTTCAAGAATTAAAACTTATTATAATATTATTTAATTACTATATAATAATTACTACTTTTATATAAAAATATTTAAAAATATTTAAATATTATAAATTATTATTATATAATTCTAAAACTTTCTTTAAATAAAATAAATATTATTTATTATTAAATAAAAAATTTAATAATTTAATATTTAAAAATATTAAATATTATATATAATTTAAATAAAAATAAATAATAAATAATAAATATATATTATTATTTTAAGAAAATTCCTTTTTTAATTTATTAATATAAAATAATATATATATATATATTAAAAACTAAATAATTATATTAAATTATTAATAATAAATTTAATTTAAAAATATTATATATAAATTAATTTTTTATATATTTATTATTATAAGTTTTATTAATATTTTAATTTCTATTTTAAAATATTCTTTATATAATAATAAATAATTATATTATATTTTAATTTATTTAATAAATTAAATATTTATATATACTTTTAATATATATTCTTTAAATATTATATATAATATTCTTATTATATATAAATTCTTTTAATTTCAAACTTTTTTAAGTTTTTTAATTATAAATTTTAAAGTTATTTAATATTTTTATTAATAGTTTTATTATATTATTTATAATTAAAATTATTTTTTTTAATTATATTTATAATAATTTTGAATAATTATATATAATTTTAAATAATTATATTATATATTTACTTTATTTAATAAATTAAATATTAATATATATTTTTAATATATAACTTTTTAATATTATATATATTATAATTCTAAATTATATAAATATTATAACTTTAAATTATATTAATATTTAAAGACTTTAAACTTAAAGAGTAGAACTTATAATTATAATTATTAAACTAAGTTTATATAATAAAGTATAACTAGTAGAAAACTATTAATAAAAGAATAAAAGAATAAATATTATTTATTATTTAATAATAAGTAGATATTAATACTAATATTATTCTAATTATAGAATTCTACTAATAAAAATATATTAATAGTATCTTTAATAGAACTTTAAATAAAAAACTAGATAAACTAATAAATTAGTTTATTAGTTTTTTAATAAACTAATAGAAAAGTTTATTAATAAAGAATAAAAGTCTATATAAATAAATAGTTTTCTTATAATATATAAAACTTTGTATTTAATTTAAATAATATTCTTTATTAATTATTATTTATATTAACTATTATATCTTTCGATTCTTTATATAATTATTATTAATAATAAATCTTATAATATTATTATATAATTTTATTATTATATAATAATTAAAATTCTAACTACTTTTATATAATTTAGAAGATAAATATTTATAATATTTTAAATAT
>JANGZZ010000433.1:0-15738 GCA_026225955.1 Clarireedia paspali | reverse complement strand
CTGCCGATGAAAGCACTCTAAAAAGCGAGAGAATGCTCTGCCTTTTGATAAAAAGATAGTTCATCAGCATAATCAGCGCGTAAATGACTGTAAAGACAATCAGTGTCTGCACGAGTGCCTGCCCTGAAAAATGGAGCTTTGCCACATCATCTGTCCCTGTAATTTTGAAGAGAATCATCATCACCAGCTTGGAGATGGCAAATCCGGCAAAAATACCAAGGGCAAGTGAACCGAAATACAGCATGAAGTTTTCAGCGGTCAGCAGCCGGAAGATTTTATGTTTTGTCATCCCGATCAGCTGAAACAGCCCGATTTCTTTGCTGCGGCGCTTAATGAAAATGTTATTGGCGTAGAGCAAAAAGATCGTGACAATAGCAATTAACAGAACAGAGGCTGATTTAATCGCCGCCCCTCCCTTGATGGAGCCTTCAACCGCATCCATAGATGGGTCATACTGGAGGGTGACGAATGAAAAATACAGCGCCACGCTGAAAAGAAGCGCGAAAATGTACAGGTAATAGTTTTTCAGGTTCTTCTTGAAATTTTTAAAAATCAGCTGATTAACGCTCATCCTGCACACCGCCCAGAACGCCCTGCGTTTTCATAATGTCTTTAAAGAAATCCTGTCTTGATTGTCCGCCCTTGTTCAGCTGTGTATAGATCTGCCCGTCCTTAATAAAGATGACTCGGCTGCAGTAGCTCGCAGCAGCAGGATCGTGCGTGACCATGACGATGGTCGCTTTGCGCTTGGCGTTCAGGTCTGTCAGTTTGTTCAGCAGATCGGCTGCTGATTTGCTGTCAAGTGCACCGGTCGGTTCATCCGCAAAAATGATGCTCGGTTCATGGATAAACGCGCGGGCCGCGGATGTGCGCTGCTTTTGACCGCCTGAAATTTCGTTTGGGTATTTGTCCTTCAATTCGGCAATGCCAAGCTCATTTGCAAGAATGTCAAACCGCTGATCTGCTTCCTTCTTGGGTACGTTTGAGATGGAAAGCGGAAGAAGGATGTTTTCCTTCACTGTCAGTGTGTCGAGCAGGTTATATTCCTGAAAAATAAAGCCGAGATGGTGCTTCCGGAATTCAGCCAGCTGCTTTTCCTTCATGCCTGTCATTTCTTTGTTCTCGATGCGGATGGTGCCGCCGCTTACTTTATCAATAGACGAGAGCACGTTCAAAAGCGTGGTTTTGCCGGAGCCGGATGCTCCCATGATGCTCACGAACTCACCCTCTGAAATCGAAAGGTCAATGCCTTTCAGCACGTCCTGTTTATTAAATTTGTTACCATAGCTTTTCTGAAGTTTGGCTGCTTCTAAAATGGCCATTGTGTGTTCCTCCTCTTTAATCGATACCTTTAGTATAAAAAGGGGAAAGCATCTTTTCCTTTTATTGTGCGAACAAATAAAGAAAGCATGTGACATTGTTGTCACATGCTCATGACAGCTGCGAAATCGTTCTTTTTCGGGAAGGAGAGAGTAAAGACGGTTTCCTGACCCGGGACAGAAGCTGCTTGGATCTCAATCAGGAGCGGAGCCGCAGCTTTCTTGGCCAAATAAAGGCCCATTCCGGTCGCCGCTTGATCCTGATGATTGGCGGTGGACGTAAACCCTTTGTCAAAAATCCGGGGAAGATCTCTCGCCTCAATGCCTCTGCCGAAATCTCTGATTTTAAGCTTTGTGTTTCCATGTTCGAGATAGCTCCGGATTTCAATGTCAGACGCCTCGCTGTATTTCACCGCATTCGTCAGGATCTGCCTCAGGATAAACGCAAACCACTTTGCATCTGTCAGCACTTCCCGCTGCTTGAGCTCAATGTCAAAGCCAATGCCCTTTTGGATGCACCAGGCCTGAAGGGTTTTCAGCTCGCTGAAGAGAACATCTTCAAGCTCGGTCATCTCAATATAAAGGTCGTTTTCGATGAACGGGATCCGCTTTTGATGGAGCTGCTGGTCGAGCAGCAGGTGAATGCGGAGCCACTCATAGGTTAAATTCGTTTTCGTCTGTCCGTCCTCCATCCGTTCAATCATCAGGTGCATCGCCGTCAGCGGCGTTTTTACCTCATGAATCCAGGACAGGAGATCATCTTTTCCCTGCTGGAGAGAGATGTAATGGCGCTGCGCGTCTTTCTTCAGGAGCCCGGTGTGATCAACCAGCGTCTCCTCAACCAGCTCTTCAAAAGGACTTCCTGGTGCTGGAATGCTTGTCACATCCAGATTTTTTTCCCTTTCCTGAAGCGCTTTAAAAAAGGCCGTTTCTTTCTGATAGCGGACAGCCAGGAACACAAGAAAAGACAGAAGGGATAAAAAGACGATGTACAATACGCTCTTAAACGGGACCGCATTGTCAATAAACGAGATAAAAAGGAACAGAAGATGGATGAACAGGTAAAAGAGAATCCAGCTTAAGCGCTCTTTCAGATAAACACGGATCATAGAGTTTCCTCTTCCAGGGCCACATAGCCCTGTCCCACTTTCGTTTCGATAAACCGTCCGAGCCCAATATCCTCAAGGCGCTTCCTCAGCCTGTTCACATTGACCGTCAGCGTGTTGTCGCTGATAAACCGCTTATCATCCCAGAGGCTGTTGATCAGCTTATCCCTGCTCACAATCTTATTTTTCTGTTCAATCAACAGCTTCAAAATGAACATTTCATTCTTTGTGAGTTCGACGGTCCCTTGATCATTCGTAACGGAATTCCGCTCATAATCAACCGCAGCACCACACCACGTCTTGAGGTGAACCTGTTCCGTGCTGTAGTTATAAACCCTCCGCAGAATGGCCTGGATTTTCGCGATCAGCACATCAAAGTGAAAGGGCTTCTGAACAAAATCATCGGCTCCAAGCTGCATCGACATCACCATATCTGTCGGATGATCCCGTGAGGATAAAAAAATGATCGGGACATTGGAATGAGACCGGATCATCCGGCACCAGTGAAACCCGTCAAACTTCGGGAGCTGAATGTCAATGATCACAAGATCCGGCTTCACTTCCGAGAAATCCTGCATCACCCTGCTGAAGTCCGATATGCCGTAAACGTCGTACGACCATTGATTCAGACGGTCTTTTATTTCCGTGAAAAGAGAAAGGTCATCTTCAATTAATAAAAGTTTAAACAACTGCCTCACCACTCAGGATAGATTTCAGATACTTCAAGTTTATAGCAAATTTTGGACATTTTCCATCATGCAAAAAAAAGACACCCCGTAAAGGGTGCCCGTTAAAGAGATGCCTGAACCTCAGCAGGTGACGCGTGCTCTTTTTTTCCATGCAGCATGTAGTAAAGCCCAATGCTGAGAATGACGGCAAATCCGAGGATCACGTAAAGCGTACTGTAGCCTGTTACCGGAATGACGAACCCGAGAAGGTAAGGTCCAAATCCGAGTCCTGCATCTAAAAAGATGAAGAATGTGGACGTGGCAAGCCCCATCCGGTGCGGTGGCGTCAGTTTAACTGCAATCGCCTGCGTGGCAGACTGCATATTGCCGAATCCGAGTCCGATTAAAACGCCGGAGAGAAGAAACACCGTGCTCGTGCTCGCCGTGCTTAAAAGGAACAGCCCGGCAGCAAACAGCACAAACGCCGGATACATGACATAATTGGCTCCTTTTTGATCGAGCAGCCTGCCGGTGAACGGACGCGATACAAGGACAGCTGCAGCATAAACGATGAAAAAGAAGCTCGCTGTGCTGACAAGGTCAATGTCCATCGCATAAAAGTTGATAAAGGACAGAACGCTCGAATAGCAGAACGCTACGGCAAGGGTGATGACCGCAATCGGCAATGCCCGGGGCTCAACAAAGCTCGCCAAACTGAACCCTTTAACGGCCGCATGCTTGGGCTGACCGGCAAGTGGCGGAATCGTTAAGGTGAAGGCAATCAGCAGGCTTAAAATGCCAAGCGCGACACAAAAAGTGAAGATTGTCTGAAAGCTCGCGTTCTGGCTCAAATAAAGACCGATAAACGGCCCAATCGCTGTAGCAAGCGTCGCACTCATGCTGTAATACCCGATTCCTTCCCCTTTTCTTGAGGCAGGAATAATCTGTGCCACTATCGTTCCCGTCGCTGTACTTGCCATGCCCAGAGTAATCCCGTGCAGAAGGCGGTTAGCTAAAAGAAAGCCCAGTCCAAGTTCAAAAAAGTAAAAAGAAGTGGTGATCGTAAAGAGAATCAGCCCGGTATAAAGTATTTTTTTTCGGCTGAAGGTTGCAATCAGCCTGCCGATGAACAGCCGGCCAATCAGCGCGCCGATGATAAATATACCTGTCACAAGACCGGCTACACTTGTTGAAGCATGGTATTCATCCACTGCAAACACAGCGATGGTCACCATTAATAAGTAAAAAATCAGGGTTAAGAAAAAGTTAATGGACGAAACAACGATAAAGTCCTTCGTCCACAGTCTGTCTTTATTCAAATGACTTCACCTTACTCTCTAATATTTTTCCGGATGTCTTCCATCACCCGGATGCATGCGAGCTGTTCTTCTTCTGAAATACCTTTAAGAATGTCCAGCTCATACTCATCAATTGTGATCCGCACCTTCGCGTACAGCTTTTTCCCTTCTTCAGTCAGCTGCATCCGCTTCTCGCGTTTATCTTTTCCGGCAACCTGTTCAACATAATTCAGCTCTTCAAGCTTGCTGATGGTCCTTGTCACGGTCGGCTTTTCAACGCCCTGATAGCCGGCAAGCTCGACAAGCGTTGCCGTCCCGTAATTGGACAAATAATGAAGAACAGACCACTGCGCCCTGTATAAATCATGCTTCGCAAGCTCCAGGTTCAGCCTGTTTTCAAACGGTCTGTATAGAAGCAGAAGCTGCTGAAAAAATTTCTGATACGTTTTTATGGAAAACACCCCGCTTAAAATAGTTACCTTAGATAACTGTTATCCTAAGTAACTAATATAGCAGAGAAAATCAGACGTGTAAACCGGATTGCTCGGTTTGATTGTTGACATGAAACGGGAATATATGTTATTTATTTAGTGGGTTAGCACTCTAAGGTGATGAGTGCTAAAAAAGCTGAAAGGAGATTTTTAATATGGCAAAAATGCAGTTTAAAGCAGAATCTAAGAGATTATTAGACATGATGATCAACTCGATCTACTCCCAGAAAGAAATCTTTTTGCGCGAGCTGATCTCAAACGCAAGTGATGCGATTGATAAAATCTACTACAAGGCATTAACAGATGACAGCCTGTCATTTGATCAGAGCAGCTATTACATAAAAGTGAGCGCGGATAAGGAAAAGCGCACCCTTACGATTGCCGATACAGGAATCGGAATGACGAAAGAGGAGCTTGAAAACAATCTCGGAACCATCGCACAGAGCGGTTCTCTTGCATTCAAAAGCGAAAATGAGCTGAAGGACGGGCATGACATCATCGGCCAGTTCGGGGTAGGATTCTATTCAGCATTTATGGTTGCGGAAGCGATTACGGTTACAACGAAGACAATCGGCGCAAGCGAAGCATACAGATGGCATTCTGACGGTGCAGACGGCTATACAATCGAGCCGTGCGAAAAAGAGGAAGTAGGCACGGAAATCATCCTCAGCATCAAGCAGAACACAGAAGAGGATTCATATGATGAATTTTTGGAAGAGTACCGCTTGAAGGCCATCATTAAAAAGTACTCGGACTTTATCCGCTACCCGATTAAGATGGATTCAACGGTCAGCAAGAAAAAAGACGGCAGCGAAGATGAGTTTGAAGAGACGGTTGAAGTACAGACAATCAACAGCATGGTGCCGATTTGGAGAAAAAACAAAAACGAGCTCACGGATGAAGATTACGAGAATTTCTATCACGAAAAGCATTACGGCTTTGATAAGCCGCTTAAGCATATCCACATCAGCGTCGACGGTGCTGTGCGCTACAATGCCATTCTCTACATTCCGGAGCAGATTCCGTATGACTACTACTCCAAAGAGTTTGAAAAGGGGCTTGAGCTTTACTCCAACGGGGTGCTGATTATGGAAAAATGCTCGGATCTGCTTCCTGACTATTTCTCTTTTGTTAAAGGAATGGTTGATTCAGAGGACCTGTCACTGAACATTTCACGCGAGATCCTGCAGCAGGACCGACAGCTGAAGCTCATTGCGAAAAACATTAAAAACAAGATTAAGAGCCAGCTTCAAACCCTGCTGAAAGATGAGCGCGAAAAATATGAGACGTTCTACAATTCTTTCGGCAGACAGCTGAAGTACGGTGTGTACAGTGATTTCGGAGCGAACAAAGAAGACCTTCAAAATCTTCTCATGTTCTACTCATCAAAAGAGAAAAAGCTGATCACGCTTGATGAGTACGCAGCTGCGATGCCAGAAGGTCAGCCGTACATTTACTACGCAGCAGGCGAAAGCCACGAGCGTCTAGAAAAGCTTCCGCAAACGGAAGTTGTGGCAGATAAAGGCTATGATATCCTCTATTTCACTGACGAAGTTGATGAATTCGCGATCCGCATGCTCATGTCTTATAAAGAAAAAGAATTCAAGTCGATCTCAAGCGGAGACCTCGGCATTGAATCAGATGACAGCGACAAGACCACAGAGACTGACGAACAGGACAGCAAAGAGCTGTTTGAAGAGATGAAAACCATCCTCGGCGGCAAAGTAAAAGACGTCCGCATCTCAAAGCGTCTGAAAAGCCACCCTGTCTGCATCGCGACAGAAGGCGAAGTCACAACCGAAATGGAAAAAATCCTGAAAGCCATGCCGAACAGCCAGAACATCAAGGCCGAAAAAATCCTTGAAATCAACAGCAGCCACGACGTCTTTGCCTCGCTGAAAGATGCGCACGCAAACGACAAAGAAAAATTGGCCCTGTACACAAACCTCCTCTTCAACCAGGCCCTCCTGATCGAAGGACTGACAATCGAAGATCCGGTAGAGTTTACAAACGATATCTGCAAGATTATGGTGTGAATAGAGCATGCCGGCAGGGACCAAGTGGTTCCTGCCGGTTTTTTATTTGGGTGTGGAGGATTTGCGCAGGTAATGATTTAGCTGACTTTCGCAGCTCAGGGCCGCAAATCAACTGACAATTGGTCAAGATCTTGCTAGAAAAAGAGGTATTTTGTGTTTGTAGAGAGTTCGAGTCGTACTTTACGAAACGAGTATGAAATAGATTTTTCCTTCATTTGACAGATACTGCCCTTTTTTATAGGATAAGAAAAAGATCACTTTTTACTAAATGACATATACTAATAACACTTTCAGTTAAGGGTGGTGTTGGTGTGTCAAAAAGGAGGATTTCCCGTATGAGACAAAAAACTTCTTTTAATACAATTGCCAGCCGCAGGGCAGCTCGCATGAATGCAAATTGTACTAAGAGGAACTTTCGAAACGGCAGTGCTGCGCTAAGAAAATTGAATGAAAAACTTGCAGCCTCGATTGATTTTGATTCAATTACATCTAAGCAGGAACCACTAATAATTGGTGAAGGCGGCATAGTGGAAAATTTTAACCCGCAAAATCCATCTCACAAAAAATGGATGGATGATTAATTGAAGCCGGGTGAAATATATGATATCGTCTTCCCCTTTGATCCTCCTGATCATGGATACAAACTTCGCCCTGCTCTTATTTTGAAGGTTGATAACGGACAAGCTCTTGCTGTTGCGATTAAAATAACAGGCACCGGCCCCAAACCACAATTCCCTCACAGAATTCCAATCACATTCTGGAACTACGCAAACCTTTCTAAAATGTCGTATGCCCAGATAGATTCCCAAACCCTCCTAAATATTCAGCATTTGCCTGCTTTTCGGGGCAACATGCATCCTTCAGATTTTAATAGAGTTCTGACTTCCTATTTAATGCTCCATTCTAAGTGATGTTTCCAGGTTCATAGAAGTATATCTGGCCTATTCTTCAAGTTCTTTTTATAACTTCCACAAGCTCACATCAACTAATCCACAAGAAAAAACGCCATTCCCCAGAATGGCGCCTCTCCTAAATAATCTTTACTTCGGATGCATCTTAAATTTCAAAAACAGCTCATTGTAATAAGCGAGATTCTTTTTCCCAAGGTTTTCGTACACTTCCAGTTTTTCCGTCAGTTCAGGCGGAGGATAGAAGCGTTCGTCGCTGACCATGTCCTCGGGCATGTATTTCAGTGCCTCTTTGTTTGGAGTGGAGTAGCTTACGTACTCTGTGTTTTCTGCAGCCACTTCGGCATCAAGCATGAAGTTTATGAATTGATGAGCCGCTTCCACGTTCTTTGCTGTTTTCGGGATGACCATGTTGTCGAACCAGAGATTTGATCCTTCTTCAGGTACAACGTACTCCAGGTCTTCGTTTTCATACATGATTTCAGATGCAACACCTGACCACACAAGACCGATGGCAGCCTCCTGGTTTTCAAGCAGCATCCGACTTTCATCCCCGACAACCGCTTTAACATTCGGAGTAAGGGTATCAAGCTTCCGTTTAGCTTCCTCGAGGTGCTCCGGGTTTGTATCATTCAGGGAATAGCCAAGGCTGTTCAGCCCCATCCCCATGACTTCACGCGCACCGTCAATCAGGAGAATCTGGTTTTTCAGCTCGGGATCCCAAAGGTCATTCCAGCTCTCGATTTTCTTCCCGCCGATCATGGACGGGTTGTAGACGATGCCGACTGTTCCCCAGAAATAAGGAATGGAGTACTTGTTTTCAGGGTCAAACGGCAGATCCATAAAGCGCTGGTCAATATTTTTCAAGTTCGGAAGCTTTGAGTGATCAAGCGGGATCAGCAAATCTTCCTGACGCATTTTATCAATCATATATTCAGACGGAACGGCAATGTCGTACGTCGTCCCGCCCTGTTCAATTTTCGTCATCATGGCTTCATTCGAATCGAATGTTTCATAAATGACCTTGATGCCGGTTTCCTTTTCAAAGCGGTCAACTAAATCTGAATTGATGTAGTCCCCCCAGTTGAAAATGGTCAGGGTGTTGCCGCTTGAATATCCCTGAGAGGAATTCAGCTCAGAGATGGTATATAAAAGAATGCCGGAAACGAGTGCGATCGCTATAAAGACGCGAACCAGCTTCTTCATTTTTTAACCCCCCATCCGTTTTGTCTGTTCCGCTGGGTGATGAAGTAGTAGACGATAACAAGCAGAACGGTGAACAGGAACAGCAGGGTGGACAGCGCGTTGATGTTCAGTGCGATTCCGCGCCGTGCAAGGGAATAAATTTCAACGGAAAGAGTGGTAAATCCGTTCCCCGTCACGAAAAAGGTTACCGCAAAGTCATCAAGCGAAAACGTCAGGGCCATAAAGAACCCTGCAAAAATACCGGGTGTGATGAACGGAAGGACAACCTTTGTCATCACATTCCATCTGCTTGCACCAAGGTCGCGTGCTGCATCAAGCAGTGTCGGGCTCATCTCCATCAGCTTCGGCAGCACCATCAGGACCACAATCGGTACGCTGAAGGCGATGTGTGAAAGAAGAACAGAGTAAAAGCCGAGCTTGATTCCCGCCATCGTGAACAAGATCAGGAATGATGCACCGATGATTACGTCAGGGCTTACAATCAGGACGTTATTGAGTGAAAGCAGCGTATTTTTGGTCTGCCTGCTTTTAAACGAGTGGATTGCAAGAGCACCCATGACCCCGATAATCGTTGAAATCAAAGCGGACAACAGCGCGATGACAAGCGTGTTCAGCACAATGATCAGCAGCCTTGTATCGGAGAAAAGCTCTTTATACCAGTCAAGCGTGAAGCTTTCAAAATTGTACATCGTGCCGCCGCTATTGAACGAGTAAAACACAAGGAAGAAAATTGGCGTGTACAAAATCATGAAAATTAGCACTAAAAAGATGCGTGACAGAGGGGATATTTTTTTATCCAACTTACATACCCCGCTTTCTGTTTCCAGTAAGGAAAATAATCAGGAACATAAAGATAATCAGGAAAACCGCAATGGTCGAACCCATTCCCCAGTCCTGCGTAACAAGGAAATGCTGCTCAATCGCAGTTCCAAGCGTAATAACCCGGTTTCCTGCAATCAGCCTTGTCAGCATGAACAGGGACAGGGCCGGGATGAATACGAGCTGGCAGCCTGCCTTCACGCCGTCAATCGTAAGCGGAAAAATAACTCTCCGGAAAGCGGTCCAGCTTGATGCACCAAGGTCCCTCGCTGCATCGAGCAAAGTCGGGTTCAGCTCATTCAGCGAGTTGAAAATCGGCAGAATCATAAACGGGATGAAAATATAAACAGAAACAAAGATAAAGCTGAAATCTGTAAACAGCAGCTGCTGAGAACCTATTCCGACCGCGTCAAGGAAGCTGTTGGCCACACCGTACGTTCCGAATATGCCAAGAAACGCATATGCCTTCAAAAGAAGGTTGATCCATGAAGGAACAATGATCAGCAGCAACCATAAATGCTTATGCTTCGTATAAGTGAGCAAATAAGCCGTCGGATACGAAATCAGCAGAGATAGAGCCGTTATTAAAAACGCATACCAGAAGGAGCTGAGCGTCATTTTCAAATATACAGGTGTAAAGAAATTCTGGTAATTGGCAAGCGATAAGTTGCCTTCAATATCGATAAACGAGTAGTAAAGAACAAGAACAATCGGTGCGATAACAAAAAGCGCGATCCAGAGTGCATAAGGAACCATGTACAAATTGCGGGTCAGCTTATTTTCCATGCTCTTCTCCGTCTTCATAAGCCTCAAGGCGCTTATCAAATTCTTCTTCCGTTTCATTAAATCTCATAACATGAATGGCTTCGGGATCAAAATAAAGGCCAATTTCATCACCCACAACCGCTTTTTTTGTCGAGTGAACGAGCCACTCATTGCCGTCCTCGTCATAGCTGCTTATCTCATAATGAACACCGCGGAAGAGCTGGGAATCTACGCGCACCTGCAGCTTGCCCCGCTCTTTCGACGTGATTTCAAGATCCTCGGGACGGATGACAATTTCGATCGGTTCGTTCGGATTAAGACCCTGGTCGACACACTCAAATTGTTTGCCCGTAAATTCCACAAGGTAATCTTCTACCATCGTGCCGCTGACTATATTGGACTCTCCGATGAAATCGGCTACGAACCGGTTGATCGGCTCATCATAAATGTCTGTAGGCGTACCGCTCTGCTGAATTTTCCCTTTATCCAAAACGAAGATTTCATCGGACATGGCGAGTGCTTCTTCCTGGTCATGTGTGACAAAGATAAAAGTGATGCCGAGGCGCTGCTGAAGCTCGCGGAGCTCATACTGCATTTCCGTACGCAGCTTCAAATCAAGGGCAGAAAGCGGTTCATCCAGAAGAATGACCTCAGGCTCGTTGACGATCGCACGCGCAATTGCAACACGTTGGCGCTGTCCGCCTGACATCTCCTTAATCTCGCGGTTTTCATAGCCGTCAAGGTTAACGAAGCTTAACGCTTCCTTCACTTTCGACTTGATGTCAGCGCTGTTCATTTTTTTAATGCGAAGGCCAAATGCCACATTTTCAAAAACATTCAAGTGAGGAAAAAGAGCATAATCCTGAAAAACAGTATTCACCTGACGTTTATTGGCAGGCACATCATTGATTTTTTTGCCGTTAAAAAGGATCTCGCCTTCAGACGCTTCAGTGAATCCAGCGATAAGCCTCAGGATTGTCGTCTTCCCGCAGCCCGATGGACCGAGCAGCGTGTAAAACTTTCCGCGCTCAATCTCAAAGCTGACATTGTTAAGAACAGCAGTGTCATGATCGTATTGCTTCGTGACCTGCTTAAACTGAATAATGGTGTTTGTCATGATCATTCTCCCTCTTCGTCTGCTCACGCGCAGAGCAAGTAGTCATCTATATAAAATACGAAAAAACGTTCATTTACGGCGGGTATATACGTGAATAATTATACATGAAAGGACACAGGTATACCCAAATTGGGAATTGTAAGCCACATATGACATTATGAACTCATTTTGAGGTGACCGCAAGAAAATAAGTCAAGCTTCTTCCATGAAATAATTTCAAATTCAGTGCACAATCCGCCCGCTTTTGGGGATAGTAAGGATTGTTAAAAAATCAGAAATGGAAGGTGTTTTATGTTCACAAAAAAATCAGCAGTTAAAAAAGCAGTCAGCAGTATTTTATTAGCTCTTATCCTATTAGTCGGCATGCCTCTTTCCGGCTCTGCAGTCGGTAAAGGAGCAAGCGGATCTGATGTATCTGTCATTCAGGGGATGCTTAAGTCAGTAGGAAGCTATTCCGGAAAAATCACCGGTAAATATGACAGCGTGACCGTTCAGGGAGTAAAGTATTTTCAAAAGAGATACGGTCTGCCAGTAACCGGAGCTGTAGATGACAGAACATTCCAGTCTCTTCTATATGCGTACGCTAAAGTTAAAAATCTTTCTGGAGGCGGAGCGGGAGCAGGTAAAGGTGCAGGCAATGGCGGAGGCCAGGGCGGCGGAGCAGGAGCAGGTGAAGGAGGCGGCAATGGCGGAGGCCAGGGCGGCGGAGCAGGTGAAGGAGCCGGAGAAGGCGGAGGCCAAGGCGGCGGAACAGGTGAAGGTGCCGGAGAAGGCGGAGGCCAGGGCGGCGGAGCAGGTGAAGGAGCCGGAGAAGGCGAAGGCCAGGGCGGCGGAACAGGTGAAGGAGCCGGAGAAGGCGAAGGCCAGGGCGGCGGAACAGGTGAAGAAGCCGAAGAAGGCGAAGGCCAGGGCGGCGGAACAGGTGAAGAAGCCGGAGAAGAAGAAGGCCAGGGTGAAGAGCAAGGTGAGGCTGGCGAGGAAGAAGAGGAAAAAGAAGGCGGAACGGAAAAAGGTGAGCTAGAAGAAGAAAAAGGCACTGAGGAAGAAGGCCAGGAGCAGGAAGAAAAACAGCCGGCTGAAAAAGAAGGCAGCGAGAAAGAGCCAGCAGAAGAAAAAGCACCTGAAAAGGCTGGAGAAAAAGAAAGTGAAGGAAAAGAAAACGGCAAAAATTAAAAAGAAAAACGCTTTGGAGCATGCTCCAAAGCGTTTTGTTATTATTCTGCCTGTTCTTCAAACAGCCTTGCAATCTCCACAATCACATTAACTGACTTCATCATGTTTTCAACGGAAATAAATTCATATTTTCCGTGGAAGTTCTCTCCGCCGGTAAAGATATTCGGTGTAGGCAGTCCCATGTAGGAAAGCTGGGAACCGTCCGTTCCGCCGCGAATCGGCTCGACAACAGGCTGGATGTCCAGGTTTTCCATTGCTTTGTACGCAATGTCTACAATGTGTTTGACCGGCTCTATCTTTTCTCTCATGTTGTAATACTGATCGTTCATATCGAGCAGGATGCGGTCGCTTCCGTATTTTTCTTTCAGTTTGGCAACGGCGTTTGCCATCGTTTGTTTTTTCTGCAGGAAAACCTCTTTTTCAAAATCCCGGATAATATAGCTCAGTTTTGTCTGTTCCACATCTCCGCTGAAGGATAGGAGGTGGAAGAAACCCTCATATCCCTCAGTAAGCTCAGGCGCTTCCTCCGCCGGCAGCATGCTTTGCAGCTCCATGCCGATTTTTATGGAGTTGACCATTTTCCCTTTGGCCGTTCCAGGGTGAATGTTCGTTCCTTTAATGGTGACAGATGCACCGGCTGCACTGAAGCTTTCATACTGAAGCTCTCCAAGTGGACCGCCGTCCACTGTATAAGCGTACTTGGCGTCAAAAGCCGCAACATCGAACTTGTGGGGGCCGCGGCCAATTTCTTCATCCGGTGTAAAGGCGACTCTGATCCGGCCGTGCTTGATGTCCGGGTTTTTCACTAGATAATCCATGGCTGTCATGATCTCGGCGATGCCTGCTTTGTTATCTGCCCCGAGAAGAGTCGTGCCGTCCGTCGTAATCAGAGTGTGGCCCTGATAGTTTGTAAGATTCGGAAAATCCTTTGGAGACAGGGTAACTTCATCGTTCAGCGCAATGTCCCCTCCCTCATAGTTTTCGTGAATCTGAGGGTTCACATTTTTCCCTGTGAAATCAGTGGCTGTATCTGTGTGCGCCAGGAAGCCGATTGTCGGAACATCCTTTTCTGTATTGGACGGAAGTGTCGCCATCACATAGCCGAACTCGTCCATAGCGGCATCTTCGAGTCCAATTGCTTTCAGTTCTTCCACGAGCTTTTTCCCGAGTGTAAGCTGTCCTTCCGTTGACGGGCAGGATTCATTGCTGTCATTTGATTGTGTGTCGATCTTTACATAGGAAGTAAAACGTTCAATGATTTCTTGTTTCATAGTTGTCACTCTCCTCTTAATTGTTCCAAAACCATTTGGGCATGAAGCCCTTCGTGAAAGTCTGCAAGATTTGCATTTTCTCCTTTGAGCGCTTTTGTGAGCTCCAAAACAAGTGAGCCGGTCAGACTCTCGTCTGCTTCAATCGGCAGCAGTTTCTCCCCAAGCTTTCCGCCTTCGAGATCAGCCCAGTTGAGCAGGGAAAGTGTTCCCTCTGTCCCGTAGGCAGTGAAGCGGATCTCTTCGTCTCCGGCAATCCCGCTCAGTCCGTCTATAACAACGGGTGTACCGTCTTCAAGCTTTAGCCTGGCAATGATGCCGATTTCGCATGAGTTCGGATCTTCGGGGTATTGAACGAACTTGTCCAAAACGGTAACAGGTCCGAAAATTCTTTGAATTTGATGAATGTAATGAACTCCGACTTCGAGCACAAACCCTCCCTGCTCTTTGCCGGCAACCCATTCATTTTGCTGCCACGGACGCGGCCATGCAGGGAAATGCATCTTCAGCTCAAGTCGTCTGAGCTTTCCGATGTAGCCTTCTTTTATTAGAGATGCGAAGGTGCTGCTGCCGGCACTGTATATAAGAGGAAAATTCATGGCGTGAACAATGCCTTTTTCATCAGCCAGTGCTGCCAGACTTTCCGCTTCCTCAAGCGAGTTTGCCAGCGGCTTTTCACAGAGTACATGTTTTCCCGCAAGCATCACATCTGCTGCAATCCGGTGATGGTATTTCGGCGGAACGGCTATGTAGACCAGGTCGACATCTGCTTCCTTCAAAAGAAGAACATGGTCAGTAAATGACAGAATATCTCCTGTTTTCTCTAATGTTTCACGTGTAACGTGAGGATTCTGGTCGCAAATTGCTGAAATCCTGATTTCCGGATGGTTTATAAAGCTGCTCAATACGCGTTGTCCAATGGCTCCTAAGCCGATAATGGCTGCCTGTATCATATCCTGTCCCCTTTGCTGATTACTGATAATTAATTATATTAAGAAAAATGGGGTTCAGTAAAGCTTGAAGCAATCTTCATCTTTTGGGTATGGTAAGAGAGACAGATGGATGGAGGGAAGCAATATGGAATTTGAACCGGTAGAATTATCGTTTTTCCTGATGCCGACACTTCAGCTTGCAGAGGAGCTGCTGGGGAAAATTCTCGTGAAAGAAACGGCTGAAGGAACAGCTGCAGGCATCATCGTCGAAACGGAAGCCTATATCGGGCCGGGAGACCGGGCAGCCCACAGCTTTAATAACCGCCGGACAGCCAGAACGGAAGTAATGTTTGGTCCCACTGGATACGCCTACACCTACGTTATGCATACTCATTGTCTCGTGAACGTTGTGAGCGGGGAGAAAGATGCTCCTGAAGCCGTGCTGATCCGGGCAGTCGAGCCGGTCACCGGAGAAGAGCTGATGAAAAAAAGACGCCCTGGAGCTAAAAGAAACCAGGACCTGACAAACGGACCAGGCAAACTCACGAAAGCACTTGGAATCACAATGGCGGATTACGGCCATCCGCTGTGGGAAAGTCCTTTATACATAGCAAGAGGCATTAGCCCTGGCA
>JANGZZ010000432.1:0-15884 GCA_026225955.1 Clarireedia paspali | reverse complement strand
ATTTCTACGTGACGCTAAAGGCCGACACACAAATTTTTGACGCTAAGGGCCGACATACAAATTTTTGACGCTAAGGGCCGACACACAAATTTTTGACGCTAAAGGCCGACACACAAATTTTTGACGCTAAGGGCCGACACACAAATTTTTGACGCTAAGGGCCGACATACAAATTTTCCACGCTAAGGGCCGACATACAAATTTTCGACGCTAAAGGCCGACATACAAATTTTCCACGCTAAGGGCCGACACACAAATTTTTGACGCTAAGGGCCGACATACAAATTTTTGACACTAAGGGCCGACACACAAATTTTTGACGCTAAAGGCCGACACACAAATTTCTACGCTAAAGGCCGGCATACAAATTTTTGACGCTAAAGGCCGACACACAAAAGTGTTGCATTTTTACAATACGACATACTATGCGATACTCACTTCCTATATGAAAAACGTCGTATACGGCAATCATACGACGATCTTAAAGTCGTCACCCAGTCGTATCGAATACGCATTCAAAGAAGTCAAAGGGTATATCGAATACGCGTTTTCGCGATACAATGAAGGACGAAGACTCAATACCTGTACGTGGTGTTCTCTACGAACCTCGAGGTGATTGATCCCTTGAGAGCGAAGATTGAGTCAACTTTAATATGACTTTAAACCGTCGATTGACTTCGAACCGTCGACTGACTTCGAACCGTCGATTGACTTCGAACCGTTGATTGACTTTGCACACGTCTTCGCAATACAGTTCGAACCGTTGACTGACTTTGCACCTGCCGGTCGCTCGAGATATGACGAAACCCGCTATAGCTCATCTTGCGAGTTTCGGTATAACGGAGGCTTTTTGATATCAGAGGAGGGGAGGGAGGGGAGGATATGATTTGGTTGGAGGTCAGAACGGTCGAGTTCTTAAGTTTTTGATATCAGAGGAGGGGGGGAGGGAAGGGGGGGACGTGATTTGGTAGGCGGTCAGAACGGGAGGAGGTCAGAACGGTCGAGTTCTATATAAGTTTTTGATATCAGATGAGGGGAAGAATAGGGGGGGAGGGGGAGAAGAGGGGGGGGAGAAGGGAGGTGGGGCATGATTTGGTGGGCGGTCAGAACGGTCGAGTTCTTTAAGTTGTGGATATCAGAGGAGGGGGGTGAGAGGGGGAGGTCAGAACGGTCGAGTTCTCCAGAAATTTCTGATTTCACTAGTTCTGGCTGAATTGCTTGAGGAAAGTCTACAAATGGTCGGCACTGTATATCCACATTCATGTCCATAACACCTTTGGTATATCCAGAACCAAAACACCCGTTTGTCTAACTATCTATCTATCTATCTATCTATCTATACTCACCCACCTACTTACTTACTTACTCACCATATACATTACATACCCAGTCATCCACACCTACTCACCCACACAAACCAGCACACACAAGAAACGCAAAACAACGCCCTCCCCTCCCCTTTCCTCCCCCACCACCCCCACCTCATTGCGAAATGCCTCATCGCAACCGTCACAAAACATCAACATGTAAAAACCCAGAAATGCAACTGGATTTTCGCTTGTTTGCAAGTATATGAATGCTTTTGCTTGACAGCTCACCCAGAGATACCCGGTGATGTTTTGCGTCCGTTTGCGCCTGAAGGGTTCGAGTGGTTGGGGAGGGGGAAGGAGGAGGGGGAAGGAGGAAGGGGAAGGAGGATATAAAGGAGAAGAAGAGTAAGGGGGGGGGGGGGGAAGGAGAAGGGGAGAGGAGAAGAGGAAAAAGGGGTCTTGGCTTGCGATCGACTTGTGTGGGTGGGATCTTTGAGGATGATGAGGGCGGTGACGAACCGAACCTGTGGATTTCTCTTTTGGTTGTTGATTGTTGAGTGTTTCTGGAAGAGGATGGTTAGTTAGTGTATGGATAGAAAAATCTTCCTCTGCTCCCACAAATAGTCCTCGTGTTGCAGCAACATGAGTGAATATCATACATAGCACTTCTTAACCGATCAGCCATCCGATGATATCTGTTACTCCAATTTCAGACACACGACACAAGCAGTATACAAGCCAGTAAATATGGAATCGAGAATATTAAGTTGATTAACTACCTTGCTAGCAATGCATTAAAAAATGGCATGCGCTAAAAAGATTAGTAGACCCTCAGTGTAAACTCACACCAAAGACCTCCTGAAGTGTTCCATATGCATCATCACATCGTTTATGGTATCTCTCGTTTTCTCATCTCATGTCGTTTCATCATTTCCTATTTTCTTCAAAGCCTCCACTTTATCTTCCGACACGGATGACGCCCGCCGCAATAAGTGATTGAATCTTAGCTCTGATTTGAGGATTCTTCATGTGTTCTTGAAGAGCTGCTGGGTCGGATTGTGCTTGTTGAAGAATACTTTGCATGACTGGATCTCCCATAATCTTTTGAATCTGTAATATGGTTAGTGAATTGTACGGAAATATTTGGCTAGATGTGCTTACCTCAGGATCTCTAGCAAGTCTCTCCTTAGTCTGCTCCTCTGTCTCATTCTCTCTTGCAGCATACATAGCAGTCATAGCTTTCTGCTGTTGTTGCTCAATCTCCCTTGCGTTTGCTTTGGTGACATCGGCCTCACTAGCCTCGTTGCATGCCTCAAGACATTTCGAGTAATCTCTCATGCCGAAGTATGCTTGTGCCTTGCGGATGTAAGCTCTGACGAATTTAGGATCCTTTTGAATCGCTTTATCGCAGTCCTCAAGAGCAGATGGAAATTCGAGGAGCTTGATAAATGAAGCAGCACGGTTACTGTAACCTCTTGGGTCTTCTGGAGCACGCTTGATCATTTCACTGTAGGCTTCAACAGCTCCAGGCCAGTCAGACTCCTTGAACTTTTGATTGCCAAGCTCACGTGCCTCTTCCGCCTTTACTGGGTCGATGTATGCTTTCTTTGCACTGTCGATCTTATTCTTTTCGGCAGCACGGAGCTTGTTAACAACTTCTGGAGTACGGTGCTCTGTGAGCGACTTTTGGTAGTTCTCAATAGCTTTAGGCAGATCGCCAAGTCTTTCGTATGACGTTCCGATACGAGCGTAGGATTTGGCAATCATCTTAAAGTCGGCATAGATCTCTCGTCCCTCCTCGACAGCTTTTTCGCAAGCCTTGATAGCTTCTTCATATTCTCCCTTCTCGAAGTATGCAGCACCAAGGTTATTCAAATAGGTGATATCCTTGTAGGTCTCCCACGCTTTGGTGTAATGCGCGATGGCCTCATCGAAGTTCTTTTTCTTGTATTGTTCTGTACCAAGTCTTTTTTCTTCATCAGCCTCGGCCTTAGCCTTCTTCTTTGCGATAGCTTCTTCATCTTCAGGTTCAGGTTCAGGTTCAGGCTCGGTCTTCGCTTTCTTCGCTGATGGTTCTGATGAGCTTGGGCGAACATCTGGCATGGGAATGTCCTCTTCAGCTTCTTTGGGGGCTGAGGCTCCTCCAGCTCCTGGTGCATTACCGAAAGGTGCTGAGTCGGCAAATGACATATCCACGCCCATCAAGACGCCCAAAACTTGAATCATGCGCGGGTCTGAGAAGAGATCTTGAGTATTGTTAGGGTTGGACTTGATTTGCTGAAGTTTCGACATGAATGTTGGATCTGAGAGGAAAGCTGCAGTTTTTGGGTTTGCAGCAAGTTTTGAGATGAGTTGCGGATCGTTGAACATGTTTCCTAAACCCTGCGTTGGATCCCCCTTGACTCCATCTATCAGACTCATCAGTATGGTTGTCAAGTACAGCTGGCATTTTCCACCTACCTGCTTTGGCCTCCGCATCAATGGCTTTCTTAACACTCGCAAGACCCTTGCTGGCCACGGCGTAGTTTGGATCGAGCTTTAATGCTTCCTCATAAGCATCATGAGCACCCAGAAGATCCCCAGTACCCTGTTTGGCAGCAGCAACTCTACCCCATCCCTTCGCCCAATCTGGCTTCAATTCTGTGCATTTCTCGGCGTCCTTGAGCGAATTCTCATAGTCCCGTTTCGAAGCGTAGGCAGCGGATCGATTTGAGTAGAGAATGTGGTTTTCTGGTTCAATAGCAATGGCCTCGGTAAATTTTGCACTTCAAGAAACGTTAGTGAAGATCTTGGTAAGGCTCAAGGAGTTGCTGAGAACACCCCACTGGCGCAATGTCTACGAAGAGGGGTAATGGAGAGTGTATATCAAGACGAACTTACACAGCCTCGTCAAAGTTCTTTTCTGCGATCGCTTTATTGCCTTCGGCTTTCAGTGCGTCCGCCATGATGTTTGAAGAAGTAGTGAAACGAAATATCAAAAGTCTCAAGGTATAAAAAAATAAAACCTCAAAAAGTGTCCCAAATTGAAGAAATCGAAATGAACATCGGACAGCTCTTTATTATTTTACCATCGATATCTTCTAGAGCTTTCTGCCCTCTAGGCGCTTGGACCATGCTACAAGGCTAACCTGTTTCGGAGGTAAGGTGGGGTGAGTGAGGCTTCACGTAAGTGGTTGATTGTTGTTTATCGTATCGAAGACTGTACAAACAGCTTAGTATGCAAGAGGCCGAGAAGACGTTGAAGATTTTAAGGCTTGATGAAAATTAACTGCTATGTACGCATAAGTAAGATGGTCTAAGTCTCGTTTCTATATCTTTTATTGACTCTCTTTATGCCGGAGTCCAAATACACAATAAAGCCTCATTCCGGGACACAGTCCGTCCGCCATATGAAGCTCCATCAAATCCTCAACTGGGACCCAAAACCTCCGTGTTGAAATTGCCAAAACTCCTTTTTTATGCATCGCTTCTATATATAAAATACTATCTCTTCCCCTCAGCAGCTCTAAGCACAGCAGCTTGAGATAGTGCCGATATACCACCTCTCTCTTGCATTGCTGTCATGGCCGCAGTCACCGGTGTCTGCATGCCACTAGGTGGCGCCGGAGTATTGGATCTTGTGGCAGGAGCACTTCTGTTGTGTGCCATGTGACTTTGAACCAGATGACCAGCTGCTAAAGCACTGCACAATGAGAGTTCTCCAGCCAAGACACCTGCAGCAATGATTCGAGCAAGTTTGCGAGCATTGTCACCCGGATTGGTGGGGTGGGAGCCTCTAACACCAAGCAAATCTAACATAGCACTCTGAGGCTCGAGGATAGTACCACCACCCAAAGTCCCAACTTCTATGGAAGGCATTGAAACGCTGATTTGTAAAGAACCTCGAAGACTATATATGATTAGCAAACTTCCAAAAAATTTAAAGCAGACCCGACTTACTTCTTCATGAGGGTAATACAACTGCTGCTCTCCACTACTTGTGCTGGATCTTGACCAGTGGCCAAGAAGATGGCAGCGACGATATTGGCAGCGTGAGCGTTGAATCCACCCATAGCACCAGCCATGGCACTACCGACAAGATTTTTTGCGATATTCAACTCAACCAATGCATCGACGCTGGTCTTGAGAACATTTCGGACAACATCTCCTGGAATAATAGCCTCGGCGACAACACTTTTACCACGACCATCAATCCAATTGACGGCAGCTGCTTTCTTATCTGTACAGAAGTTACCCGAGACCGACAGAATTTCCATATCATCAAAACCGCACTCTGTGGACATAATTTTCAAAGCATGCTCGACACCCTTAGAGATCATGTTCATTCCCATAGCATCTCCAGTTGTTGTCTTGAAACGTGGGTAAAGGTTGGTACCGGCTAATGCCGTCTTGATGGATTGAAGTCGGGCGAATCTACTGGTAGAGTTGAATGCTTTCATCATGGTCTTTTGCCCCTCTTCAGAGTCAAGCCAAACTTTAGCCGCACCAGCACGCTCAAGAGTTTCGAAGGCAATACAGGGACCACGTGTCATACCATCACCAGTCAGAACAGTGACGGCGCCACCACCAGAGTTAATAGCTTTGCAACCACGGCTCGTGCTAGCAACAAGGACACCTTCAGTTGTGGCCATTGGTAGGAAGAAACTCTGTCCATCAATGACGATAGGTCCGGCTACACCAAGCGGCAAGGGGAGATAACCAATGACATTCTCGCAACAAGCACCTAGAACACGGTCATAGTTGTAATGCTCATAAGGAAGCAATGAACTTTCGAGAAGACTGGTGGTTTCAGCAGTGGCAGGGGTTCTTGAAATGATAGCTCTTCGAATCTTGACGGCTCTAGTAGTGTCTTTCAGAGTTCTCTCCAAAGAATAACCGGGAATTTTGCCTTGCATGGATAATTCGATGAGTTCTGCGTCGGTGAGTTCTGGTGCACGTTTGGCTTGAAGAAGTTTTTCCATATCTTGTTGGCTGCGGCGTAGTTGAGGCTGGGTTTTAGCCGGAGGAGCCATCACTAAAACTTCATCTTCGTCATCAGTGGTAGCCGGAGTAGGTGGAATATTGTCACGAGCGTTGGGGTCGGTGCTTGGCAGCTTTAGGATAGGCGTAGATACTGAGTTGTTGAATTTCTCGGCCTGGTCAAGTTCAACGCGGTCAACGGCATGGTGTGGGGGCAACTGAAGTGGTTCTTTGATGCTCCATTTGGCGGCGTTGAAAAGATATCCATTGAGGACAACACTCAAGGTGAGAGCGACAACGATCCATTTGGAAAGCACCGGGTCTTCGAAGCTTTTGAGTAAGTTGTCGACAACTCGACCTCCCATAACATATTCAGTGAACTCAGAGCCAAAGTCGTCCACAGAGTCTTTGCGGTGCTTAGGCATTGGATGTGCGTAATGAATTGATGGATATTCAAGCTCATATTTGATCGGCGTCAGTACCGTAACAACAACGGATTTGTTCTGCGCTTTCGACATTTCGGAAATGGCATCTAAACCACTGGAAGCAACCTTGAATGGGTCCATTGGAGGCGGTGTCAGAACATTCGAGAAGGCGGTTCCGGAGAGCACGTTTACTGCTGAAGATTGAGCGTTGCTGGTATTTCTAAATGGAATTGTGCAAAGATTTAGAATGTTGATGATGATAAATCCAGAAACCATGAGAACCTTGAACTTCGGGATGCTGCTGCTCTTGACTTTGCGACCGAAAATACGAGTCTCACTGGACCCAGCTCCTCCATCCTGCAAGAAATCATCACTCTGAGCAACCTTCTCAGCCACTCGGTGGTTGATTCCATCGTCCTCCAATGCTTGGCGAAGAGCAACGTGACGCTTAATGCGATTGATTTCTAGCTTAATGCTCAGAATTGCTGTGTAGAATGTGAACAGGAGTATGCAATCGAAGAAGAGAATCCAAGCAGCTAGGAAACAGAATTGTTGCAATCCACCTTGTACACCACTGGCAGCCCCTGCAATTAGGATACAGATCTCAATTGCATAATCCTTGAAAATTTCAAATCCTTTCTCGCTGATTGCGACTTGGACAGCATGTTGGATGGAGGTAGGAGATCCACCATGCTTTTTCTCTGTCTTTTCTGGCTCTTTACCAGTCTTGGGAGGTGTTCTGCGTGTGTCCAAAGATGCAGAGAGAACAGCCTTAGTCAACGCAATAGCCTTTTCGAATCCAACGGTGACGACGAGGAAGGGTAGACCTTCGGAAAGTAAGACCATGTTCATTGGAACGCCCATTTTGGTTGTTACAATTAAGCCGAAGAGAAAAGCAAAGACTGAGGAGAATAATGTGGTGGCAAAAAGCCAGAAGTTGGAGCCCATACGCCTCATAGAAACGAACAGTGAGACAAAAGTAAGATGCATCGATATGTATCCTAGCACCATGATGATGATGTCTAGAGTTTCAGCATTCTTGATGAGGTCGACGAACTCAGTCCAAGCGTTTGTTGCCCAGTTCTTGAGTCCGGACTTGTTTTCATCCACCTTGGCAGCTTTCATAATCCACATCTTCTTCTCCTTGACAGGCTCTGCCTCGAGTCCGTGGCGAGCGCTTTCATCGGTAGGTAACGCAGCGGCAGCATTGGGCAATTCTTGGGTTCTAGCTAGGAACTCGGGTGCCTGACTGTATGGGACTGCAAATGCGAGCGTGCTGTCCTGGGACAACGGTGCTAACGGATTTGAGGTGGTGGGGAGTGATATTACCGAGAGATTTTGTGGTACAGGCACACTTTCCGCTAAAGGAGCTGCTTGGAGAGGACTGGCAGCCAAAGAGTCGGGGAATACAAAAGTCATGAGAGCCAAATGGTCCACATTAGATGGCACGTTTTGGACATCAGTTGCCTGCCATTTCCAGCCTGTCTCCGAGCCAATTTGTAATTGTCGACTTCCAGTAACAAGAGAACTCCACGTTGCTTTATCAGCTCCACTGGTCTTTCCTGAGTCGAACAAGCTGCTCTCCAATAGTCCCATGTGTGTTGTGCTCGCTAAGAGCGCAACGATCCCAATGGTGTGAATTGGGTGAAGACATGCTCTTCGAGAAAGAATTTGAATTAGTGGCGTGACTTTCCTGTTGAGCCATGATGGAGAGGCATTGGTTTCAGCAGAGGACGATGCGCCCCTAAACCGCGAGGGAAGGAAAGAATTTCCGATCATGGTTGTGGATGTACAAATAAATATCGTATTCTATATCAAAGCCATCGACGAAAGCGAATTTAAGGGGGGGTGGGAATGTTGATCTGCAAGACAAGTAAGAATCAGTAAAGTGCAGCTTGATAGGCAGAGAGATTCAGTGTGGGCATGAAATAAATGTAAAGCTTCAACCATGTACTACCCCAGCCCATGTACTGACCGATAAGATATTCACTCACAAACCGAGAGGGATGGTGATAGTGGGAGCATTGCAATAAGGGAAATTGACCTACCTAAGGACAGTGTTTTATACAATCGGCCTTTGCCTCTTCACAGCCTGCAACCTTGAAGGTTCCCTTTGCTGCGACGGGTGGATTTCGTGGTGAAGGATGACGGCAGTCAGTCACTGCTCGGAAAAGGAGTGCTGTCGGTGTTGAAACCCGAGCAAGAATCGGCAACGACACTACGCACAGAAGAGAGGCGCAATGGACGGGATAGAGGAATGGGATAGCTATGGTCAGCTCGTCCACTGGTGGATATCCTCACTTCTTCTGGTGTGTAAGAATTGTCTCATAAGAATCGAGGAGAAGTTGGAAGGTTGAGAAGAAGAAAATTGAGGGTTTATTAGGAGAAATGGATTCCGGCTTATCGATTTTGGTGTGCCACGAAGTAACCCGGGTGCATACCTGCAAGCTTCCTCGCCCTCACGCATAAGGAAAAGAAGCAGGATAGGATGGACAGGGCACGTATTGCATGCTAGCTTTCAAAGACGCTGGTGGGCCGATCCATAAAATCAACGCTTAGAGGTACCAGCTTTTTTTTTGTTGACTGGCACGACTGGGCGGTGACACTTTCTGCTCTTGTCTTGATCAAGGTTAGGGCGGGTCTAAGATAAAGGCAAATGGAAGGACGATCTTCGGATTAAAATGACAATTTCGGGGGTTTGTTGTTCGTTGACTAATTTTCTCACACTTCATTCAACCATTCGCCTGGGTGCCTGGGTGCCTGGGTGCCTGGTTTCTTTCGACCAAAGATTCTACAAGTATTCTTCCTTGATATTGTTCTCCAAAGCTTTGTTATCCGATGGCTTCCCTTCACAACCGCTCATTGGTTGCATCCAGACCGAGTTTCTCTGCTTGCCTTCCACCTTGCCAACAGTTGTCCGTGTCGTACACGTCTACCAAACCGAAGCCAAACCCCTGGGAATCTCCTATTTTCCTCTGGTGCATAGCAACCAGGCATTGGCTAATGAGAATCTTGCCAAAAAAAAAAGTGAGACGCGGGCAGACTGGCAGTGGCAGTGGCAGTGGCAGTGGCAGTGGCATTGGAAGGCAAAGTGGACACCATTGGACAATTGGTTACTTACCCTTATTGCACCCTTACGGAAGAAATAGAAGGGAACGAAGGGAACGAAGGGAACTGCTGGTACGGAGTTACTTTACTGGTACGGAGTTACTTTGTGTGCCTTGCAGGCAATTCACGAATCACATGATCCCGCACACCAATACAGTACGGAACTTCTTGCTTTTCTTTTTTGGTGGGGTAAGCAGCTCGGGCTTCGACTCCGGCAACTTCATCTTTTCTTCTTTCACGTTAAGCTTACTGACATTCACTTTAAGCTTACCGACACGCGTGCACGCAAACTAGTCGCACGTTGGTTTGAGCCCTGAGGGCTGAAGATAAAGTCGAAAAGATAAGGGAAGGATATCTTAAACCTGTGTGTGGACTGTGGATGGTTTGGTCTCATCTCATGTCTCACATCCCACATCCCACATCCCACATCCCACATCGCTCATCTCACATCATCTATATATACTCTTTACTACCATTAGCTGTGTCCCAGTCCAACTAACCAAAATGTCCACGACATCGTTCAAACCTGCCTTGCTCGTCGTTGATCTCCAAGAAGATTTTCTTCCTCCTGTAAGCTGGCTGTCCAATTAGGCAACTTTTACCTCCACGTTTCCACTAACTTCTTCAAGAACGGATCTTTAGCTGTCGCAAATGGTCGGGATACAATTCCTGTTATCAATACTCTTCTGACCTACCCGTTCCCTCTCAAGGTCGCTACAAAAGATTGGCATCCGTCAAATCACACTTCTTTTGCTTCAAACCATCCGGGAACCAAACCTTTTACAGATTTCACAACCATCGTCAATCCCTCGAACCCTTCCGAAGTCTACAGAACTCGTCTGTGGCCCGATCACTGCGTTCAGGATACACTCGGGTCTGAGCATCCCTTCGAACTAAACACAGCCCACTTCACCAAGACTATTCACAAGGGTCAAAATCCCCATGTAGAAATGTACTCTGCATTCTACGATCCGTTGAGGAATCCCAGGTGTAGTGACAGTGGATTGGCTGCACGCTTGAAAGAAGAGGGTATTACAGATGTTTATGTGGTGGGGCTGGCAGCCGATTATTGTGTCAAGTACACTGCAGAGGATGCCGCTAGTGAAGGTTTCAAGACTTATGTTGTGGAAGAGGGCACGAGACCGGTTGATCCTGCCCAGTGGGAGAAGATGAAATCTAGTTTGGATGGAGTCAAAGTCATCAGTCTGAACGATGAAGAAGTGCTTCGAGTGAAGGAGTTCCACTTCTGATGCATGGTGGGGGAATCGTCGTACAACGCTCCCCGATAGGGCGAGTAAGGATACGTGGAGGCGTAAAACCTTGGGTTACAGCAGGATTCTCATCCCGTTCATACTTATATCTCTCCAGCAGATGATGCTGCAATGGATATGCGAGACTAGGTAAGGATTGTAAACCATTGCCGGGGTGGTTATCAAGCACGGATGTCAAATTACAATTCAGTCCATGTTCAATGACTGTTGGTTGTGCCGAAGATGTGCTGAAAGCAAATATTCTTGCAAGTATTACCTGGTGACAGGAAACAATGCCCGTACTTCAATAACCTTCATTACGAAGGGGAAGGCATTGTACTGCAAACATTTCTGGAGCATTAATGCCTATAATAGAACTAAAATCAACTCACTATTCACTACTACTTATGCTCTTCCATATTCATTTTTGTGCCCATGACTTACTGCGATCCCAAACTCTTTAAGTGAATGCTTCTACAAAGTAAATGAGATTTAGTTGGATTATACAGTCCCCTCTCGGTATAAAGGTTATCTGGCGCGTGTTATCTGACAGGTAGTTATCGGCCGAAATCTGTAGATTTTACTTGATGAACCTCTTTGTTCTATCCCTTGTTGTTTCCACCAAATAACCTTTAAATCCGAGGGGGGGGAGAGAGTAATGTCTGCATCTGGGACCACGGCCAAGCCAAGCAAGAGCTCTTGCGTGAATACAGTAGAAAGAATAGCTAGTGTACGGGGGGAAGGAAGACCGTTGACGTTCTACAGTACTATAGATCTTGTCATCCCCATGGCATAGCAAGGCTACTAGTATACTTCATCTTATCGCTCACCCATGACTTTTTTTCAAAAGAAAACTACCAATCATTCATTCCACCAACGAACGTACTTTTTGCACGAAAAGTAACCCGGAACAAAAAAACACGAGAGAAACTTAATATACATATACATATACATATACATATGCATATGTCTATCCCCCATGCTATTCATTGATGCACATTGAAACTTCCCTTTTTCATGTCTTTGGACCGATGGTATGTAAGATTACATTGTTATCTCCATCTTACTCACGGCATTCATGAATATGGTACGCGACAGCTCCCTTCTACTTTGAGTAGCCGGCGTGCAGATTGCATTCATTACGTCGGGTTTTTTAACGCGGGGGATTCATGTACTGTGTCGTGTAACTTACTGTATATGTATGTATGTATATGTATAAACTGGGGTATCTGGTATCTAGTTGATATTTTTACGCAAGGAAGGGGGCTCGTCCTTCTAATTACTGTAATAGAATTTGCGAGGGTTGCGCCGGGCTATAGAGATGCTGAGTATACTACTGGTTGGGTTACTGATACTGTACTTTGTGTGATGTGATATAGCAAGCTGTGAATTAGCCTGGGGAAGAGGGAAGGAGGGAAGTATGTTGAAACCTAGGGAGATCTTGTAAGCTAATTTTATCCCAAGTTAAATCTGATCTATACTATACGGCAAATCTAATCTATACTATACATGCTACCCTTTCCTTTCCTTGCCTTCAATCTAAACACAAACCGATCTTCATTCCCCTCATCAACTCTCCCCTGGAATTATCAACCCCTCTCCTCCATCTACAAACCACCACGTCATCTGGTCTCACCAACAGCGCTCCGTATCTCGTTATCCCCGCTGCATTCTCCCACTCTCCTTTCCGGCAGACTAGATCCCCTTTCTCGCCTACCCTGTAACCATCAATCTGCAAGCCCAGCTCTTTCCCCACCTCCCCCGCAGCATCAACCCAGGGATCTCCCTCCTCCCCCGCAAGGATTACAAATCTCTTCCCAAGCACATCTAGTACCGATTTTCTCTCTCCATCCTCTGTCGCTCTCCCCTCCCGCACCCAAACAAACGGACACCGCCGCCCCGCCCTCCCATCCACCCCGCACCCCAAACTCCCCAGCGTCCACGCCCTCCAACTCCACCCCCCCAACCACCCCGCTCCGCAATCATCCTGCTCGCTCCCCACCCCCTCGCTCCCCTCACACCCATACCCATGTCCACTCATGTACCTCAGTCGCCGCAACACCCTCACCGCATTCCGCATGCTCTTCTCCGTACATATCACACCCCGCTCATCCGCCGCGTCATTGCTGATAGCTGCCGCGAGAGCAGCTACAGGCTGGCGTTCAGTTGTGTATGTTTGCAGGAGCTTATCTCCCTCTGCCTTTCCCTTTCCCTTTTCTATTCCCTCCCCTCCTCCCTCCCGCAGCATGAGCGCCACCCTCCACGCCAACCCCCATGCGTCCCCGACGCCGGTATTCGCGCCCTGCCCAGCCCACGGCGGCATTTGGTGCGCGGCGTCGCCCGCGAGAAACACGCGCCCGTCGTGCATGCGTGTCGCGACACGCACGCTCGGCTCCCAGGGGAGCACGCTGACGATTTGCAGGTTCAGATCATCATCTGCGCCGTCGGGCGGCGGGGGGAAACCCAGCGCGATCTGCACGAGCTTGTGGCAGCGGGGTTTGCTGTATTTGGCCTTGATTTTTTCGTACTCATCGGGGCTGCTGACGAAATCCGAGTCGGAGTCGGAAGGGGGAAGGAGGAGCTGGAAGACCCATTTGGTGTTGTTGTCGATGCTGGCGAATAGCCCTTTTACTTCTACTTCTTCTTCTTCTTCTTCTTCTTTATCCCCATCCTCATGCGTAATAACACCGGTCCGCTCAACCCAACAGAGCGAAAACTCCCTTCCTCGTACGAAATCTCCTAGTGATGCAGAAAATAGTATATTAACCATCCGTCCCAATTTCCCCGGCCCTGTCGTCGGGATCCCCAGCACAGTGCGTATGGGACTGGATGCGCCATCGCAGGCGATGAGGTAGGGGGTGCTGATTTGCGTGGTGGTATTCGCCTGATTATTCAGCAGACTGACCGTCACCGCGCTAGCAGTCTGAGAGAGCGTGCTGGCGATACAAGTAGTTGAGAAGCGGATATCCACACCCCGGGCTTGCGCGATGCGGATGAGCATTGGCTCCAGCTGGTCTTGGGTTACGAAGAATCCAGTGTGTGGGGACAGACTGCCGAGGAGCCATGCTCCGATGTTTTTTACTTTCCCGTCCTTCCCTTCCGCGAGTTGCGGCTCGGGTTTCATCCCCCCAATCACAGCCCGCAGACTCTCGCCCCGGTAAATCCCCCCCGTGGCACGCATGTTCCTGCCTGCTTCGCGCACCTGCTCCGCGATTCCGATGCGCGAATACACTTCCATTGTGCGGGCGTTGATGGAGCGGGAGCGCGGGTGGATGGAGGGGCTGGAGTGCCGCTCGATGATTATGCTGGGGATGTTGTGGTAGGCGAGGAAGAGGGAGGTGGAGAGGCCGACTATGCCGGCGCCGATTATGAGGATTGGTTGGGGTTGAGAGGAGGGAGAGGTGGTAGGAGAGGAAGAGCTGAGAGAGGACATGCTGGGTGAATGGATGGTGAGAGGGAGTGCGATGTGTATCTTTATCCTCACTGACAGCACTACTGTAACAAGCACTATAGGTTATATCTCTCTTTCCCAATCCTCGAATCTTCCTCTTCTTCCTCTTCTTTCCTTTCCTTTCCTTTCCTTTCCTCCGATCCTTCGCAGCAAGCATAAACTTATACTTCTACGTATACCCGACCCGTATACTCCAAAATACGTACCAACGCGGTAACTAATACCTGTCCTGTCGTCTATCTATCAGCCAGCCAGGCAGTCAAAAATCCCTCCAACTCAAAAAAAGCCGCTGCTGTCACAATGATCGACTAATTCCCCTTTTCTCTTTCCCTTCAATCCAAAACAATCCAAATCCAGATCCAAAAAGCCACGCACCCTCACATTATTTATACCACCACAGCCATCCCCATATCTCAATCCATCCCCAGTACCCAAACCAACCCCCCCCCAAAAAGACTCACTCACTCACCCTGCATAATGTACAAGCATCCCATCCGATCCGCCCCTCCACGCAACCAACCAATCAGCACGCAGAATCCTCGGCGCCGAGCCTCCGAATCCGAATCCGAAGCCGAAGCTTCGACTACTTACAGTACGTCACCTGTTTTTGCTGATAATATGTTAATCCCTCAACGTTTGTTAAGTTAAGGTATAAGTTAGATAGATAGATAGTTAGTGTTACAGTACTGTCTGTAGCTTACTGTATACATCGTCATCGTCATCGTCATCGTCGTCATCTACTTCCCCCCCTCGCCCTCCCCCCTGCCCCCTCCCCTCCCCTCTACTCACCATGTAAAGTAAACACACACAAAACACAACCAACCCTTCCGCCAACCAGCCAGCAATCTAGCACCCGAAAACCTAAATGGATAAACAAAACAGTTCAAGCCAAGTCAACCCAGCATATTCAAATTGACATGAACCGAACCCATGCACACCTCACAAGTTGCTATATATGAGATAGATAGATGTGGAAGAATTAATAAATTATTCATTTATTCATCGATGCTCCCTTCGAAATGTGTTCCTCCCCCCCAACTATCATCATCCCGTTCATCCCATTCATGCCTAGAACTTTTCCCTTCCCTTCCCTTTCCTTTCCCATAAATATCTCATGAAACTATCCCTTTTCTCTGTCTCCGTTCTGTTCCGTGTTGTGTTCTTCTCTTCTCTTCAGTATTCATTCATCTCAGATATAACAGAAATATGCAAATGCTTATTCACCATGCTCATGCTCATGCTCCCATGCAGCCCAGCCCACCACCAAACCATGCAATAAATGCCCACCCGAAATTCCCTTTCATATAGAAACTTCCAACCCATACGCCAAAAAAAAAAAAAAAAAAAAAAAAAAAAAAAAAAAAAAAAAAAAAAAAAAAAA
>JANGZZ010000431.1:0-15893 GCA_026225955.1 Clarireedia paspali | reverse complement strand
ATAATCTTTAAATATTTTAATAAAGTTTAATATTTTACTTTATTATTTTTAGAAAAAAGTAAAAATATTAATTTTAATTAAAAAATCTAAAGTTTTATAAATAAATATTTAAACTAATTCTAAATTTATTAATTAGTTAATAATAGTTCTTAGATTTTTATTAATTTATTTAGTTAAGAAGAGATTAATATATTTTAAAAGATAGAATAAAATATTATTAAGATTAATTATAATATTTATAATAGATCTAATTAGAGAGTTTAAATTTATAATATTGAAAAAACTAAATAAATTAATATTAAAGTTAAATCAAAAGATTATAAATAGAGTTAGTAATATAATAATATCTATAATATTATTAATAATATTAATAATTAAAAGAGATAATTTAATAATAATTAAAGTATTAAAGATAGTTAAAAAGAAATTAATTAAAGTAATATTTTAATTATTATTATTATTAGATATAAAAAGAGTATTTATATTAATAAGTATTAATATAACTTTTAAATAAATATATTAATATTATAAAAATCTTAATAGATTGAAGAAACTCTTTTAGTATTACTAAAATTATTAATATTATTAATTATTATTAAATTAGTAATTTAAGTTTTAATAAAATAAAATTAATAAATTTAATATTCAGAATTATTAGAATTAATATTAATAGTAATATAATAATAATACAAAGATATAAATAAACTAATTCAGATTATAAAAATATATTATATTTAAATACTAGTTTCTTTTTATTAATATTTTTATTATTTTATAATTTTTTAATATTTTTATGATTTTTAAAGTTTTTTAATAAAAATTTCGAAAATAAAAAGTAAAAATCAATGAAATTAATAGTAATAATAATATCTTAATAATAAATAATTATATAATTAGATAATTTAACTAGTTTAATCTATAAAAGAATTATTTATTATATTCGATTTTAATCTAATGATTTTCAATAAGAAATTATATTTTTTTTAATAAAAAATTATTTTTTATAACTAATTAATAAAAATTAATTTATTCTTTATATTAAATTAAGAACTTATAATTTAAGATACTAATAATATAAATAATATATAGTTAATATATAATAAAAAGAAATAAATTAATTTAAATATTAATTAATTAACTAGTTTAAAATAATATTATTTTAATTTAATTAACTTGAATTTCAATATAATTTTTAAATTTAAAGATATTATTAAACTAAATTCTTAGTTACTTTATTAATTTAAAAAAGTATATAATTTATTAATTTAATAATTTAACTAAATAGACTTTTAAATTATTAAAAAAGAAGTAAATTAGTTTAGTTTTATTAAAATTAAAATTGATATTATTAATTATTTTAAAAGAATATAATTTATTAACTTCTCTTTTTAAAGTTTAATAATTCTTTTTAAAACTAATTAAACTAGTTATTAATATAATATTATTTATATAAAATTAGATTAAATAGTTAATAATTAAGAAAAGATCTTAAATATAAATCAAGAATAAAATTGAATTAATTAGATTATTTTAAAGAATATTAATATTAATAGATTAAAAGAGTTTAATTTAATTATTAAAAGTTAATTAAAGCTATTAAGCTTTTAAAAAGTAATTAACTTAATTAATTAAACTAAATAATAATTTAAACTTTTTTAAAATTATTAATAACTAGTTTTTAAATATATAATTAAAAGCTCTTTTAATATTAAGAAATAAGATTAATATTTTAAAATTAGTTATATAATCTTATTTGATTTTAATTATTAATAATAATTTAGTATTAATTATAGACTTTTTAAATTAACTTCTAATTTAAAAGTTATATAATAAATTAGTAATTTTAATTAAATAATTTAATCTTTTAACTAATATCCTTTTATTAATCTTCTTTAAATAGTTTAATAATAAAATAACTTTATAAACTTTTAAAATTAAATAATTAAACTTTTTTAACTTTTTAAATATTATATTAATTATTTATTATTAATAAGTAAAATAGTAACTAAAATTAAATAGTAAGTTATAAACTTTATAAAATAAATTAAAAATAATTAAATAAGTTTTATTAATAATTTCCTAATTAATTTTATTAAACTTAAAGATTTTCCTTTTAATTTTAATTAAATAAACTTTTTCAAATTTATTAATTATTAATTCTAATTAAAAGTCAATTTTATAAATATTCTAGAAAGAATTAATTAATATTAGAAGTTAAAAAAATAAGATTAACTTTAAAATATTTATTTTTTCTTTAAAAGTTAATTAATTAAAAATTAAAGATAATATTTAACTTTAATAGTTTTTAATATAATTAAATACTTTGAAAATAGTTTTTAAATCTTTAGTTTTTAAGAAGATATTTTAATAACTTTATTTAACTTATTTAATAATTAAAAAGTATTAATTCTAAATTAAAAAGTAATTTTAATTTTAATTATTATCTTTTTAAACTTTTAGTATTGTTTTTTAAAGAATTTTAAATTTAAAAGTTTATTAAAGTTTAGTTTATAATTTTAATTTGATTTTCGGAATTATTATATTTAATATTAGCTTGATTAATTATATTTTTTTTTATTTATTTTAATAATTTATATAAATTTAAGATTATAGTAAGTTAGTTAATAACTAGTTTATTAATAGTTAAATAATTTTTAAAGTTAAATATATAAAATACTAAATATAATTAGTTATATTAAAAGTCTAGTTTTATAGATTAGTTATATTAGTTTAAAGTTAATAACTTTTAAAAACTTAATTATTAATATTTCTAAAATTAATTTAATTCTAATTAATTTAAAGAGTTATTAATTAAGAATTAAACTTTTATTAATTAAATCAATTAAATTAACTTTAAATAAATTCTAATTAACTTTCTTAATATTAAAAAACTAAAAGAGATTTAAATAACTTTAATTTAAATTTAGATTTTTAATTATAAAAAAAATTAGTAAATAATTTAAATTTAAATTATCTAGTATTTACTAGTTATTAATATACTTTATTATCTTTAAAATAATAAAAATAAAGTTTAAAACTAAAAAGTTAGTTTTATAAAAAAAGATTTTAATTTTTAAATTATTAAATAACTTTAGATTATTATCTTTAATCTAATTAACTAATTAAATCTCTTTTTAAATATCAAGTAACTTTAAATTCTACTAAAAATAATAAATATTAAAATTATTTAAAATAAATAAATTAGTTATAATAGTTTTTAGAAATAAATTTCTTTTAATTATTTTTCTTAAATCACTTTTAATTTAATTAATCTTATTATAGATATTAATTATTTTAAGTATATTAATTTTTAAACTTAATTATATTATTAATAAATTTGAATTTAAGTTATTAAATATTAGTATAATATTAGTAATTAAAACTTTTAAAATATATATTAAGATTTAAAGTTTAAAGTTCTAATATAATACTAAGAGTTAATTAAAATTAATATAAATTATAAATTAATTATTTAATTAGTTTTAATCTTTAGTTATAATCTAAAGTTTCTAGATTATTAATAAATCAATTTTTAATTTAATAACTAATTTAAAAACTAATTTAATCTTTAATAAACTTTTATTAAAATTTACTTATAATATCTAAATATCTTAACTATTTATAAGTTAAAATTAATCTTTTTAATAACTTTATATACTTTATATAATTTCAAATTATTAATATAAGATTAAAAGTAATTAATATATTTTAAAGTTAAATATAAATAAAGTTTCTTATAGATATTATAAATATTATAAATATATTAAAAGGTTAAATATAATTCTAAATATAAACTATATTTAGTTTAGTAGTAATAAAACTAGGTTATATATTTAAAATCTTAATAATAAGTATATTAAATTAACTTTATTATATTTAATAACTTTTTAGTTTTAATTAAGATTCTAATAATATAAATTTGATTCTTTATATATTTTTCGATTTTTTTAATAGTTTTAAAAAAGATTATTATTAAACTAGTTCTTTTAATAATTTAATTAACTTTAAAAAATAATTAATAAAAAGTTTTAATTAATTTAAAGTTTAAAGAGTTATTAAAAGTTTTAATCTTTTTTAATATTAATTTTATACTTTCTAAGATATTAAAGTTAATTATAAAGATTTTATATAATATTACTTTAAACTATAATTTATCTTTTTAGATACTTTTAAAATTAAGAAAGTTCTTTTAAATATTAACTTTTTTAATTAAAAAGTTAATTATATAAAAAGAAGTTATAATTAATACTAAGTTCTTCTTATTAGATATATTAGTAATAATTGAAATAATTAGTTTTTTAATTCTTTTAGCTTTAAAAACCTTATTAATAATATTATAAATAATATAATAAATATATTATAAAAGAATTTATATCGACTTTAGAATATTAAACTATAGAATAAAATTATATATAAAAAGAGAGTATTTATATAATTTAAATAACTTTAATATAATAATATTATTAATCTAGTTTAATATAATCAAGTGTTTAATTAATTTTATTATATATACTTAATTATATTATTTAACTTCTATATAATTTATATATATATAACTTATATATATATAATTTATATATAATTATTATATTACTTCTTTCTTTAAAAAAGCTTATTTTCGAATATTTAAAAAGAATAATTTAAAATCTTTTTTTTTTTTTTTTAAAAAAATAAATAAAAGAAAGAAAGAAAATAAAATAAAGAAAATCTTTTAATCTAATTTATTTTCAATCTATTTCTTAGTTTTAATTATATTTAAATTTATAAAATCGAATAATATTAATAAGCGATTAATAAAAAGATTAATAGATTAATTATAAATAAAATAAAGTAGTTATTATTATTACTAAAATTGAATTAAAAGTATAAATATAAATATAAATAGATATAAATTTATAAAATATTATATAAAGTATATAAACTCTTTAAAGTTATTAAGTTTATATAATTAATTATTAAATTATTAGATAATTATCGAGTTTAGACTAGATTAAAAAATATTAATCTTTTTATTATTATTTTAATTTTTTCTATCTACTTTATATAAAGTATATTAAAACTTAGTAATATAATTATTTAAAAAATTAATATCTTAATAAAGTATATAAAGATAAATAAATACTTTCTTAATATAATATAAGTTTTTATATATTAAAGATAAAGTATTAAAGATATTTTTATAATTAAAGAAGGATTTATTAATAAAAGAAAAGACTTATATTTAGATATTTAATTTAAAGTTTAAAAAAATATAATAAAACTTAGTTATTTTATCTTTTATAATATTATTATTAATTTATAACTTAGCTTTAATAATTAGTAACTATATATTAAAATAGAAACTATTAAATTTATCTAGATTTTATAGTTTAGATTATATTATTAAATAAAGATAAAGAGAATAAAAGAAGATATTTTTAATATAAATAGTTTTAAATTAATTTATAAAGTCTTTAATTTAAGTATTAAACTATTAATATAATATTATAAACTTAATTATTATTTTATTAATAATTAACTATTCTATTATCTTTAAAGAAAAGAAGTAATAATAAATAAATAAAGTAATTATAAATATAATTACTTTAAATAAATAGAAAAGAGATTATTTAAAAATAAAGAGTTTTTATTATATATAAAGAAGTAAGTTAAATAGAATATCTAATTTAAATAATAAAAAGTAGTTTAGTAAATAATAATATTTTAAATAATTAATAGAAAGATTAATAAAAAAATCTTTAAATTAAAAACTAAAGTTTATTAAATTAAAAAGAAAAGAAAAAGTATATTTATTTATTTCGATTTAAAGATATTATCTAAATCGAAGAAACAAAGTAATTATTAATTATAAAGTATTAATATATAAAATAGTTTTAATAAATTTTAAATATTAATATTTAAATACTAATCTACTTTATATAAATACTTAGTTTAAAAGTTATATCTAGCTTTTATTATATTCTAATTTATTAATTAACTTTAGTATAACTATTTATAAAATCTTTATAAAGTTTAAAGAAATTATATAAAAAAACCTTTAATTAAGTCTTTTTATAATTATCTCTTTAGTAATAATATATTAACTTGAACTTTGAATTTATAATTATTATTAAATATCTAATAATCTTTATTATTTATAAAGAATTATAATATAATTAAAAGAGTTAATTATCTTTTTAATAAAAAGCTTATATATAAATTATCTTTCTAATTAAATATTTTATATTATTTTTAATAATAAGATAATATTATATATTAAAGTAAAAAAAGTTTAATATAATATAATAAATATATTATAAAAAGATTTATATTAACTTTAGAATATTAAATTATAAAATAAAGCTATATATAAAAAGAAAATATTTATATAATTTAAGTGATTTTAATATAATAATATTATTAATTCGATTTAATATAATTAGATATTTAATTAATTCTATTATATATACTTAGTTATATTATTTAGTTTCTATATAATTTATATATAATTATTATGAATAATTAAAGTTAAGAAAATATTATAATATAATATAATATTATATATTAGAATAAATTAATTTAAAAGTTTAACTTTAAATTTAATTACTTTAGATTTAATTATAATTATAATTTAGTTATTTAACTTTAAATTATTTAATATAATAATATTAGTGAAAAAAGTTTAAATTAGATTTTAAATAATTTTAGTAATTTTAGATATTAAAATTATTAAAAATATTAAAGTTATTAAAAAGATTATTAGAAAGATTATTAAAAGTTATTTTTATAATTTTAAAGTTTTAATCTAAGTTTCTATCTTTTAAATTATATATTCGAAGTTATTAAATTAAAAAGTTAATTAGTTAATAATTTTTTTAATCTTTTTTAATTTAGTATAATCTTTAAATACTTTAATTAAATCTAGTATTTTACTTTATTATTTTTAAGAAAAAATAAAAGTATTAACTTTAATTAAAAGATTTAAAACTTTATAAATAAATATTTAAATAAATTCTAAGTTAATTAATTAATTATTTATAATTCTCGAATTTTTATTAATCTATTCTATTAAAAATAGATTAATATATTTTGAAAAGTAAAGTAAAATACTATTAAAGTTAATTATAATATTTATAATAAATCTAGTTAAAAGATCTAAATTTATAATATTAAAAAAACTAGATAAATTAATATTAAAATTGAATTATAAAGTTATAAGTAAAATCAATAATATAATAATATTTATAATATTATTAATAATATTAATAACTAGAAAAGATAATTTAATAATTATTAGAATACTAGAGATAATTAAAAAGAAGATTATAAAAATAATATTTTAATTATTATTATTAGAAATTAAAAGAGTTTCTATATTAATAAATATTAATATAATATTTTATAATAAATATATTAATATTCTAAAAGCCCTTTTAAATTTAAAAACTATTTCTCAGATTATTAATATTATTAATATTATTAAATATTAATTAAATTAGTAATTTAAGTTTAATAAAATAAAATTAATAAACTTAATAATTAGAATTACTAGAATTAATAATAATAATAATATAATAATAGTATAAAGATATAAGTAAATTAGTTTAGATTATAAAAATATATTATATTTAATATTAACCTCTTTTTATTAATATTTTTATTATTTTAATGATTTTTTAATATTTTTATAGTTTTTAAAGTTTTTTAATAAAAATTTTAAAAATATAAAATAAAATCTATAAAAATTAATAGTAATAATAATATTTTAATAATAGATAATTATATAATTAAATAGTTTAATTTAATTAATCTATAAAAAAGTTATTTATTATATTCAACTTTAATTTAATAATTTTTAATAAGAAATTGTATTTTTTTAATAAAAAATCATTTTAAGTTATATAAATATATTATTAAGTTTTTAATATAATATTTTAATAAATATATTAATATTATAAAAACTCTTCTAAATTTAAAAAACTTTTTATAGATTATTAATATTATTAATATTATTAATATTATTAAATATTAGTTAAATTAGTAATTTAAATTTAATTTTAATAAAATTAATAAATTTAATTTAATAAAACTAAAAACAAATAATAATAAAATGATTTTTTATTGAAAAAATATAATTTCTTATTAAAAATTATTAGATTAAAATCGAATATAATAAATAACTCTTTTATAAATTAAACTAATTAAGTTGTTTAATTATATAACTATTTATTATTAAAATATTATTATTATTATTAATTTTTATAGATTTTATTTTATATTTTCGAAATTTTCATTTAAAAATCTTAAAAATTATAAAAATATTAAAAAATTATTAATATAATAAAAATATTAATAAAAAGAAATTAATATTAAATATAATATATTTTTATAATTCAAACTAGTTTATTTATATTTCTATACCCCTTCTATATTATTATTACTATTAATTCTAATAATTCTAACTATTAAATTTATTAATTTTATTAAATTAAATTAAAATTATTAATTTAACTAATATTTAATAATATTAGTAATATTAATAATCTATAAAGTGTTTTTTAAATCTAGAAGAGCTTTTAAGATATTAATATATTTATTAAAATATTATATTAATACTTATTAATATAAAAGTACTTTTAATTTCAAATAATAATAATAATTAGAATATTATTTTTATAATCTTCTTTTTAATTACTTTTAATATTTTAATAGTTATTAAATTATCTTCTCTAATTATTAATATTATTAATAATATTATAAATATTATTATATTATTAATTTTATTTATAACCTTTTAATTCAATTTTAATATCAACTTATTTAATCTTTTTAATATTATAAACTTGAATCTTTTAACTAGATTTATTATAAATATTATAATTAACTTTAATAATATTCTATTTTATTTATTTAAATATATTAATTTATTCTTAATAAAATAAATTAATAAAAATCTGAAAATTATAAATAATTAATTAACTAACTTAGAACTTATTTAAATATTTATTTATAAAGTTTTAAACCTTTTAATTAAAATTAGTATTTTAACTTCTTTTTAAAAATAATAAGATAAAATATTAAATTTTATTAAAGTGTTTAAAGACTATATTAAATTAAGAAAAGTTAAAAAAGTTACTAATTAATTAGTTTCTTAATTTAATAATCTTGAATATATAATTTAGAAGATAAAAATATAAACTAAAACTTTAAAACTATAAAAACAATCTTTAATAATTCTTTTAATAACCCTTTTAATAACTTTAATACTTTTAATAACTTTAATATTAAAAATTATTAAAATTATTTAAAATCTAGTTTAGACTTCTTTTATTAATATCACTATATTAAATAATTTAAAATTAAATAATTAGATTATAATTTAAATTAAATCTAAAATAATTAAATTTAAAGTTAAGCTTTTAAATTAATTTATTTTAATATATAATATTATATTATATTATAATATCTTTTTAACTTTAGTTATTTATAATACTATTAATAAAGTTTTTAAAATTAAAAAAGTTAAAGAGTTAGTTATTTTAATTATTATTAATATATTTAATAAAAAGAACTTAATATTAATTATAACTTCTTTTTATATAATTGACTTTTTAATTAAAAAGATTAATATTTAAAGAAACTTTCTTAATTTTAAAAATATTTAAAAGAATAAACTTTAGTTTAAAGTAATATTATATAAGATTCTTATAATTAACTTTAATATTCTAGAAAGTATAAAACTAATATTAAAAAAGATTAAAACTTTTAATAACTTTTTAAACTTTAAATTAATTAAAACTCTTTATTAACTTTTTTTCAAAGTTAATCAAATTATTAAAAAAATTAATTTAATAATAATCTCTTTTAAAACTATTAAAGAAGTTAAGAGATATATAAAGAATCAAGTTTATATTACTAGAATTTTAATTAAAGTTAAAAAATTATTAAATATAATAAAGTTAATTTAATATATTTAATATTAAAACTTTAAATATATAATTTAATTTTATTATTATTAAGTTAAATATAATTTATATTTAGAACTATATTTAAATTTTTAATATATTTATAATATTTATAATATTTATAAAAAACTTTATTTATATTTAGCTTTAAAATATATTAACTATTTTTAATCTTATATTAATAATTTAAAATTATATAAAGTATATAAAATAATAAAAAGAGTTACTTTTAATTTATAAATAATTAAAATATCTAAATATTATAAATAAATTTTAATAAAAGTTTACTAGAAATTAAATTAGCTCTTAAATTAATTATTAAATTAAAAATCAATTTATTAATAATCTAGAAACTTTAGATTATAATTAAAAACTAAAATTAACTAAATAGTTAATTTATAGTTTATATTAGTTTTAATTAACTTTTAATATTATATTAGAATTTTAAACTTTAAACTTTAATATATATTTTAAAAGTTCTTATTATTAATATTATATTAATATTTAATAATTTAGATTTAGATTTATTAATAATATAATTAAACTTTAGAATTAATATATTTAAAATAGTTAATATTTATAATAAAACTAATTAAATTAAAAGTGAATTAAGAAAAATAATTAAAAAAAACTTTTTTTTAAAAGATATTATAATTAATTCGTTTATTTTAAATAATTTTAATATTTATTATTTTTAATAAGATTTAAAGTTATTTAATATTTAAAAAAGAACTTAATTAATTAATTAAATTAAAAATAATAACTTAGAATTACTTAATAATTTAAAGATTAAAATCTTTTTTTATAAAACTAATTCTTTAATTTTAAATCTTATTTTTATTATTTTAAAAGTAGTAAAATATATTAATAACTAGTAAATATTAGATAATTTAAATTTAGATTATTTATTAATTTTTTTTATAATTAAAAATCTAAGTTTAAATTAAAGTTATTAAAATCCCTTTTAATCTTTTAATATTAAAAAGATTAATTAAGATTTATTTAAGATTAATCTAGTTAATTTAATTAATAAAAGTTTAATTTTTAATTAATAGTTCTTTAAATTAATTAGAACTAAATTAATTTTTGAAATATTAATAACTAAGTTTTTAAAAACTATTAACTTTAAATTAATATAACTAATTAAGTTAATATTAAATATAATAATTTCTAAAATTAAATTTAAATTACAAGCTAAACTCTAATAAATTTCTAAATTTAAAACTCTTTGAAAATCAATATTAAAAGTTTAAAAAAAGAATAATTAAAGTTAAAATTATTCTTTAATTTAAAATTAATACTTTTTAATTATTAAATATATTAAACAAAGTTATTAAAATACTTTCTTAAAAATTAAAAACTTAAAAACTATTTTTAAAGTATTTAGTTATATTAAAAATTATATTAATTAAATATTATCTTTGATTTTCAATTAATTAACTTTTAAAAGAAAAGTAAATATTTTAAAATCAACTTTATTTCTTTAATTATTAATATTAATTAGCTTTTTTTAGAATATTTATAAAGTTAACTTTTAATTAGAACTAATAACTAGTAAGTTAAAAAGAGTTTATTTAATTAAAATTAAAAGAAAAACTCTAAGATTTAATAGAATTAATTAAGAAATTATTAATAAAGTTTATTTAATTATCTCTAATTTATTTTATAAAGTTTATAATCTTCTTTTTAATTTTAACTACTATTTAATTTATTATAAAGAAGTATAGATATATTATTAAATATATAGTAAATAATATTATAATATAATTATTTAGAAGTAAGTTTTAAATTAGAAAGAAGAAGATAATTATTTTAGTAAACTAGATTATAACTAGATATATAAGAGCTATTCAAATTAAAAGAATAATAACCTAGTTTTAATAATAGAATATTATAAATTTAACTTTATTATATAAATCCTCTTTTTAAAATTAATTACTTTTTAACTACTTTTAATTACTTTTTTATAAATAATAATCTTTCTTTTATAAAAGTTTTTAATAATTTATTATTTAATATATTAATATTAAGTTTAATAATAAATATTAATATCTTATTTACTTATAATATTTCAAGATAATAATAAAAGGATTTCTAATTAAAGATATACTTTTTTTTAACTATTATCTTTTTATATAATATTAATATTATCTTTATAACTTTCTTTCTTTAATATTTAATATAAATATAAATTATATCTTTATTAATCTTTAAAAGTAAATCTCTTTCTTATAATATAATAAGTGAACTTTACTACTTTCAATATATTAAAATATTTAAAATAGTATTTAGATTATAAAGTTTTATTCTTATTAAGAATTAATATAAAATTATACTATATTTATTTATAAGGTTTAAAAGAGTTATTTTAAATATAATTTAATTTTTATAAACTTTTAATAATATACTTTATATATCTTCTTTAATTATCTCTAATATTTTATTATCTTTTTATATATTAATAAACTAAGAAAGTATTATATATCTAATCTTTATTATAAATCTAGTAACTTTATAAGAAATAAAGAGTAATATAATTCTAATATCTTTTAATTTATATAATATATATTTTTATTTTAGCTTTAAAATATATAAGTTTTCTTTAATAAAGATCTAGTTATTAATATAATATATAAAATTATTTATTTACTAGCTTCTTTCTTTTATATAGTTTTATTATTACTTTAGTTTATATTATATTTTAAATAAAAAGAAGATATAATTCTCTTTATTTTTCTTATTTATTAAAATTATTCTTTGAATTATAGAAATCTTATATTTATTTATAAGTAAATTAAATATATTTAGATTAATATAATAGAAAAAAGTTCTATTTTCTAACTTATTATATTTTATATAATAAAGGTAATTAATTAGTCTTTATATTATATTAAGTTGTAAAGTAATATATAATATATAATAAATAAAGTTTTATTATATTAACTATTATATAATTAAATAGAATATATTTTTTAATTAACTAATATTTTTATATTTATTAATCTTATAAAGATACTAATAATATAAATTAAACTTATTATTTAAATACTATTTCAACTTTATATTATTAAACTATTAATTAAATAAGGGATAATTATATTTTCTTTTATTTTTTAATACTTTATTATTATCGAATCTTATATTTCCAAAATAGTCTTTTAATTAAATATAAAGCTAAAGTCTATTTTATTATATATATATTTATAGAGTTTTAAATTATTTAATAATTTAAAAAAGTAATTTACTATTTAAAATTATTAATAAATCTTTTTATTTATTTTCAACTTTCTAATAATTAAATAATTTTTTTAAATATAATTAAATTTATAAGTTAATAATTTATAATTTATATACTTAATATATAAACTAAGATATTTTATTATTAATTATCTATATAAAAAGTATACTTTATTAAATATCTATATTTTCTCTAATAACTTTATATTTATTATTAATCTAAATAATTTTCTTTTATTAATTACTATTTTCTAATTTATTAATATATTCTTTAAATATCTATAACTTTTTAATTTTATTAACTTTTCTTTATTCTTCTCTTTATTTTCTTTATTTTTTATAGTTTCTTTAATTAGTTTATTCTTTATATTATTTATCTTTTTCTTATTTAAATTATTATTATTAGTAGAAATTATTTTATACTTTTCTACTTTCTTTTATAATATTTAAAGTTTTCTTAGTTTAAAGCTTTTATTTTCTTTTTAATTTTCTTCTATTTTTATTAAATTTTAATTTAGTAATTAAAATGAAATTTCTTATTTATTTTCTTTTATTATTTCTTTCAAATTACTCTTTTTATTTAATTTTATTATATCTCTTTTAATAGTATTTTTTAATACTTTTTATAAGAAATTATAAATTCTAAAACTTATTTTTAATTCTTATATCTCTTTTACTAATAGTTTTAATATTAATTTATTTTTATTATTATCTTTAAATATTCTTTTAAAATTCTTTATATTTATACCTTTTATATATTTAGTTTATTTTATATAACTTTTAAATTAATTAACTATTTCTATATTTATAAATAATATTACTTTCTTTAATATTTTATATTTTATAAACTTTCTAATTATTAAAAAGAAAGTTTTAATTTAGTTACTTTTTTTTAGTTATTATATAACTTATTTATTATTACTTTATTATTTTAGAATTATTATATATATTTTAAATATCTTATCTTTTTTAGCTTTATTACTCTCTAATATCTTAATAAGTTTAAACTATTTATTTATAAAATCTTCTTTTAAAATATATATTTTATAAGCTCTTTTATTATATATAAAGTTGAATATCTTTTTAATTATATCTAAGACTTTATTATAAAATTTAAGAATATATTTAAAAACTTCTTTTTCTATTTTATACTTTTTTATAACTAGTATTTATAATAAATATTCTTTTATATTCTATATATTTCTAAAGTATCTTTTTATTATAATATTAATATTTTTAATTACCTTTATAATAAAAGCTAGTTTTATATTATTCTATTATATAGATATTTTTCTAATTAATATAATAATTTATTTGTTTTTTAAATAACTAAAATATAATTAAAAGTAAAAAAGTTTGAAAGATTAAAAGATTAAAATTAAAAAAGAAAGGAATTTAATTTATTTTATTATAACTTCTTATTACTTTTTATATTAAATTTATTTTTTTCTAAATAGAAAAAGGGAAATTATAATTATTTAAATTTCTTTCTATATTTTTTTTTTCTAATTTTCTTTCTTTTCTTTTTATTATTTTCTTATAATTTAATAAGTTCTTTTTTTTTCTACTTTCTATATAATCTTCTTTTAATTATCTTTTCTCTTTAACTTTTCTTTATTATATATTAACTTTTTATAATAGACTTTATAATCTTTTTATATAATTTTAACTTTATTACCTTTTCAATCTTTTTATTTAATATAAATAATCTTAATATAATAATTTAAACTTTTATACTTCTTATACTTTTTATTATAAAATCTTCTAGATTAGATATTAAAAAGCTATTTATATTTATATTATTCTTTTTTATTTTAATTATAACTCTTTTTATTTAAAATACTTTTACTTTTAAAATTTTTATAATATTAACTTTTATATTTAATTTATCTTTCTATTTAACTAGTATATCTATATTATTTATTCTTTTATTTTATAAAACTAATTTCTTTAGTTATTCTCTTTTTATTAAATATCTTTATTTTAAAGAAATTTATCTTTAATACTAAATATATTTATTATACTTCTTTATATAATCTAGATTTTATAATTACTTCTTTTACTAATATTCTAAATACTAATATTAAGTATAATATTCTTTTAGATTATATATTTAATATTCTTTAATTTGTTAATTAAACTAACTAGATTATATAAATAAAAGTATATAAGTTCAAAGTTATATTTAAATTATATTTTAAAATCTATTTTATTAGAAACTACTTTAGTTATATATTATTTAATTTTAATTAAAAGATATTGAAAATCAGAAAATAATATTTTTATAGAAATAAAGAAGATTTAGACTTTAATATACTTTTTAATTTTAATAAAATAATTATTAAAGTTTATTTTAAATATAAAGTTTAGATTAAAGCTTTTTTTAATTATAATAAAGTTATATATATTTAAAAATATTATAAGTATAAAGTATTTTCTTACTTTAATAAAGATTATTCTTTTTAAATATTTTTCTTTCTTTTAAATCTTTCTTTTTTAAAGATAAAGTTTAATTAAGAAGAATCTAAAATAATCTCTTTTAAATCTACTTTTTTATAATATAGATTGAAGGTAGAAATTAAAGTAAAAACTAAATTTAACTTTTTTATTAAAAGATAAAAACTTAATTATATTCTATTAAAAGAAAAAATATTAACTAATAATAATAATAATAATAATAATAATAATAATAATAATAATAATAATAATAAT
>JANGZZ010000430.1:0-16099 GCA_026225955.1 Clarireedia paspali | reverse complement strand
TTTAAATAGTTTAATAATAAAATAACTTTATAAACTTTTAAAATTAAATAATTAAGTTTTTTTAACTTTTTAAATATTATATTAATTATTTATTACTAATAAGTTAAATAGTAATTAAAATTAAAAAGTAGATTATAAACTTTATAAAATAAATTAAAAATAATTAAATAAACTTTATTAATAATTTCTTAATTAATTTTATTAAATTTTAAAGTTTTTTTTTTAATTTTAGTTAAATAAACTTTTTCTAATTTATTAACTATTAATTCTAACTAAAGATCGATTTTATAAATATTTTAGAAAAAGCTAGTTAATATAAATAATTAAGAGAATAAAGTAGATCTTAAAATATTTACTTTTCTTTTAAAAGTTAATTAATTAGAAATTAAAAATAATATTTAATTTTAATAACTTTTAATATAACTAAATATCTTGAAAATAATTTTTAAGTTTTTAATTTTTAAAAAGATATTCTAATAACTCTATTTAGTATATTTAATAATTAAAAAATATTAATTTTAAATTAAAAAGTAGTTTTAACTTTAATTATCTTCTTTTTAAACTTTTAATATTGATTTCTAAAGAGTTTTAAATTTAAAGATTTATTAAAGTTTAGTTTATAACTTTAATTTAATTTTTAAAATTATTATATTTAATATTAATCTAATTAATTATATTAACTTAAAGTTAATAACTTTTAAAAACTTAATTATTAATATTTCAAAAGTTAATTTAATTTTAATTAACTTTAAAGATTATTAATTAAAAATTAAATTTTTTTTAATTAAATTAATTAAATTAACTTTAAATAAATTTTAATTAACTTTCTTAATATTAAAAAGCTAAAAAGGATTTAAATAGTTTTAATTTAAATTTAAATTTTTAATTATAAAAAAGATTAATAAATAATCTAAATTTAAATTATTTAATATTTATTAATTATTAATATATTTTATTATTTCTAAAATAATAAAAGTTAAATTTAAGATTAAAAAGTTAACTTTATAAAAAAAAGTTTTAACTTTTAAATTATTAAATAACTTTAAATTATTATCTTTAATCTAATTAATTAATTAAACTTCTTTTTAAATATTAAGTAATTTAGAATCTTATTAAGAATAATATATATTAAAGTTATTTAAAATAAGTAAATTAATTATAATATCTTTTAAAAAAAAGTTTCTTTTAATTATTTTTTTTAAATTGTTTTTAATTTAGTTAATCTTATTATAAATATTAACTATTTCAAATATATTAATTTTAGAACTTAGTTATATTATTAATAAATTTAAATCTGAGTTATTAAATACTAATATAATATTAATAGTAAGAACTTTTAAAATATATATTAAAGTTCGAGATTTAAAGTTCTAATATAATATTAATAATTAATTAAAATTAATATAAATTATAAATTAATTATTTAATTAGTTTTAGTTTTTAATTATAATCTAAAGTTCCTAGATTATTAATAAGTTAATTTTTAACTTAATAATTAATTTAAAAGTTAATTTAATTTCTAATAAACTTTTATTAAAATTTATTTATAATATTTAAATATTCTAATTATTTATAAATTAAAACTAACTTTTTTAATAACTTTATAAACTTTATATAATTTCAAGTTATTAATATAAAATTAAAAGTAATTAGTATATTTTAAAGTTAAATATAAATAAGACTTTTTATAAATATTATAAATATTATAAATATATTAAAAGGTTAAATAAAATTTCGAATATAAATTATATTTAATTTAATAATAATAAAATTAAATTATATATTTAAAATTCTAATATTAAGAATATTAAATTAACTTTATTATATTTAATAACTTTTTAGTTTTAATTAAGATTCTAATAATATAAATTTAATTCTTTATATACTTTTTAATTTCTTTAATAATTTTAAAAGAGATTATTATTAATTTAACTCTTTTAATAATTTAATTAACTTTAAAAAAAAGTTAATAAGAAGTTCTAATTAATTTAAAATTTAAAATACTATTAAAAGTTTTAATCTTTTTTAATATTAATTCTATATTTTCTAAAGTATTAAAATTAATTATAAAGATTTTATATAATATTACTTTATATTAAGATTTATTTTTTTAAATACTTTTAAAATTAAAAAGGTTTTTTTAAATATTAATCTTTTTAATTAAAAAGTTAATTATATAAAAAGAGATTATAATTAATATTAAATTCTTCTTATTAAATATATTAATAATAATTGAAATAATTAGCTTTTTAACTTCTTTAACTTTAAAAGCTTTATTAATAATATTATAAATAATTAAAACTAAAAAAGTATTATAATATAATATAATATTATATATTAAAATAAATTAGTTTAAAGTTTTAACTTTAGTTTTAATTATTTTAAATTTAGTTTAAATAGTAATCTAGTTATTTAACTTTAGATTATTTAATATAATAATATTAATAAAAAAAGTTTAAATTAGATTTTAAATAATTTTAGTAATTTTAGATATTAAAATTATTAAAAATATTAAAGTTATTAAAAGAGTTATTAAAAGAGTTACTAAAAGTTATTTTTATAATTTCAAGGTTTTAATCTAATTTTTTATTTTTTAAATTATATATTTAAAATTATTAAATTAAGAAACTAATTAGTTAATAACTTTTTTAACTTTTTCTAATATAATATAATCTCTAAATACTTTAATAAAATCTAGTATTTTACTTTATTATTTTTAAAAAGAAATTAAAATACTAACTTTAATTAAAAGATCTAAAGTTTTAAAGATAAATAATTAAATAGATTCTAAGTTAATTAATTAGTTAATAATAATTTTCGAATTTTTATTAATTTATTCAATTAAGAAAAAATTAGAAATTTTTTATTTAAAAACTTTAAAAACTATAAAAATATTGAAAAATAATAAAATAATAAAAATATTAATAAAAAGAAGTTAGTATTTAAATATAATATATTTTTATAATTTAAACTAGTTTATTTATATCTTTATACTATTATTATATTATTATTATTATTAATTCTAATAATTCTAAATACTAAGTTTATTAATTTCGTTTTATTAAACTTAAATTATTAATTTAGTAATAATTAATAATATTAATAATATAAAATAATATTAATAAACTAGAAAGGCTTTTAAAGTATTAATATATTTATTAAAGTATTATATTAATATTTATTAATATAATCGCTTTTTCTATTTTTAATAATAATAATAATTAGAAAATTATTTTTATAACTTTGTTTTTAATTATTTTTAGCACTTTAATAATTATTATATTATTAACTTTATTTATTACCTTTTAATTTAATTTAAATATCGATTTATTTAACTTTTCTAATATTATAAATTTAAACTTTTTAACTAGATTTATTATAAATATTATAACTAGTTTTAATAATATTCTATTTTATTTTCTAAAATATATTAACCTCTTTTTAATTAAATAAATTAATAAAAATCCGAAAATTATTATTAATTAATCAATTAATTTAAAATCTATTTAAATTTTTATTTTTAAAGTTCTAGACCTTTTAATTAAAATTAATATTTTAACTTCTTTTTAAAAATAATAAAATAAAATATTAGATTTTATTAAAGTATTTAGAGATTATATTATATTAAAAAAGATTAAAAAAGTTATTAATTAATTAGTTTCTTAATTTAATAACTTTAAATATATAATTTAGAAAATAAAAAATCAAGTTAAAGTTTTAAAACTATAAAAATAACTTTTAATAATCTTTTTAATAACTTTAATACTTTTAATAACTTTAATACTTTTAGTAACTTTAATATTAAAAATTATTAAAATTATTTAAAATCTAATTTAAACTTTCTTTATTAATATTATTATATTAAATAACTTAAAGTTAAGTAATTAGATTATAATTATAATTAAATTTAAAGTAACTAAATTTAAAATTAAACTTTTAAATTAATTTATTTTAATATATAATATTATATTATATTATAATATCTTCTTAGTTTTAACTATTTATAATATTATTAATAAAGCTTTTAAAATTAAAAAAGTTAAAAAATTAATTATTTCGATTATTACTAATATATTTAATAAAAAGAACTTAGTATTAATTATAATACTTTTTTATATAATCGATTTTTTAATTAAGAAGATTAATATTTAGAAAAACCTTTTTAATTTTAAAAATATTTAAAAGAATAAACTTTAGTTTAAAATAATATTATATAGAATCTTTATAATTAACTTTAATATTTTAAAAAATATAAAATTAATATTAAAAAAGATTAAAATCTTTAATAACTCTTTGAACTTTAAATTAATTAAAACTTTTTATTAACTTTCTTTTAAAGTGAATCAAGTTATTAAAAGAGTTAAATTAATAATAGTCTCTTTTAAAACTATTAAAGAAATTAAAAGATATATAAAGAATTAAATTTATATTATTAGAATTTTAATTAAAGTTAAAAAACTATTAAATATTATAAAATCAATTTAATATATTTATTATTAAAGTTTTAAATATATAATCTAGTTTTATTATTATTAAGTTAAATATAATTTATATTTAGAATTATATTTAACTTCTTAATATATTTATAATATTTATAATATTTATAAGAAATCTTATTTATATTTAACTTTAAAATATACTAATTACTTTTAATTATATATTAGTAACTTAAAATTATATAAAGTATATAAAATTATAAAAAAAGTTAATTTTAACTTATAAATAGTTAAGATATTTAAATATTATAAATAAATTTTAATAAAAGTTTATTAAAGATTAAATTAGCTTTTAAATTAATTATTAAATTAAAAATCAATATATTAATTATCTAAAAACTTTAGATTATAATTAAAAATTAAAACTAGTTAAATAATTAATTTATAATTTATATTAACTTTAATTAACTTCTAGTATTATATTAGAACTTTAAATCTTAAACTTTAATATATATTTTAAAAGTTCTTATTATTAATATTATATTAATATTAAATAACTTGGATTTAGACTTATTAATAATATAACTAGATTTTAATATTAATATACTTGAAATAGTTAATATTTATAATAAGATTAATTAAGTTAAAAATAAAATAAAGAAAATAATTAAAAAAAACTTTTTTTTAAAAGATATTATAATTAATTTATTTATTTTAAATAACTTTAATATATATTACTTTTAATAGAATTTAAAGTTACTTAATATTTAAAAAGAGATTTAATTAGTTAATTAAATTAAAAATAATAATCTAGAGTTATTTAATAATTTAAAAATTAAAATCTTCTTTTATAAAATTAGTTTTTTAATTTTAAACTTTACTTTTATTACTTTAAAAATAGTAAAGTATATTAATAATTAATAAATATTAGATAATTTAAGTTTAAATTATTTACTAATCTTTTTTATAATTAAAAATTTAAATTTAAATTAAAACTATTTAAATCCTTTTTAACTTTTTAATATTAAAAAAGCTAATTAGAATTTATTTAAAGTTAGTCTAATTAATCTAATTAAAAAGAATCTAATTTTTAATTAATAATCTTTAAAGTTAATTAAAACTAAATTAATTTTTAAAATATTAATAATTAAGTTTTTAAAAGTTATTAGTTTTAAACTAGTATAATTAATTAAATTAATATTAAATATAATAATTTCGAAAATTAAATTAAAATTATAAATTAAACTTTAATAAATCTTTAAATTTAAAATCTTTTAGAAATCGATATTAAAAGTTTAAAAAGAAGATAATTAAAGTTAAAACTACTTTTTAATTTAAAACTAGTATTTTTTAATTATTAAATATATTAAATAAAGTTATTAGAATATTTTCTTAAAGATTAAAGATTTAAAAACTATTTTCAAAGTATTTAATTATATTAAAAGTTATTAAAGTTAAATATTATTTTTAATTTCTAATTAATTAACTTTCAAAGAAAAAATAAATATTTTAAAGTTTATTTTATTTCTCTAATTATTTATATTAACTAGTTCCTTTTAAAATATTTATAAAATTGATCTTTGATTAGAACTAATAATTAATAAACTTAAAAAAGTTTATTTAATTAAAATTAAAAGAAAAACTCTTAAGTTTAATAGAATTAATTAAGAAATTATTAATAAAATTTATTTAATTATTTTTAATTTATTTTATAAAATTTATAATCTACTTTTTAATTTTAGTTATTATTTGATTTACTAATAATAAGTAATTAGTATAATATTTAAAAAATTAAAAAAGTTTAATTATTTAGTTTTAAAAATATATAAAGTTATTTTATTATTTAATTATTTTAAGAAGATTAATAAGAGGATATTAATAAAGAGATTAAATTATTTAACTAAAATTATTAATTTATTATATAACTTTTAAATTAAAAGTCGATTTAAAAAGTTTATAATTAATACTAGATTATTATTAATAATTAAAATTAAATAAGATTATATAACTAAGTTTAAAATATTAATTTTATTTCTTGATATTAAAAGAGCCTTCGATTATATATTAAAAAACTAATTATTAATAATTTTAAAAAAGTTTAAATTATTATTTAGTTTAATAAGTTAAATTAATTACTTTTTAAAAGCTTAATAACTTTAATTAGCTTTTAATAATTAAATTAAACCTTTCTAGTTTATTAATATTAATATCTTTTAAAATAGTTTAATTAACTTGATTTTATTTTTAATTTATATTTAAGATTTTTTTCTAATTATTAGTTATTTAGTTTAGTTTTATATAAATAATATTATATTAGTAGTTAATTTAACTAATTTTAAAAAGAATTATTAAATCTTAAAAAAAGAAATTAATAAATTATACTCTTTTAAAATAATAAATAATATTAATTTTAACTTTAAGAAAACTAAATTAATTTACTTTTTTTCTAATAACTTAATAAATTATTTAATTAAATTATTAAATTAATAAATTATATACTTTTTTAAGTTAATAAAATAATTAAGAATTTAATTTAATAATACTTTTAAATTTAAAAGTTATATTAGAATTTAAGTTAGTTAAATTAAAATAATATTACTTTGAGCTAACTAGTTAATTAATATTTAAATTAACTTATCTCTTTTTATTATATAGTAATTATATATTATTTATATTACTAGTATTTTAGATTATAATTCTCTAATTTAATATAAAGAATAAATTAATTTTAAAGTTTAATTTCAATTATTTTAAAACTAATTTAAATTTAATTATAAATATTAAAATTATATTAATATCTCTTAATATCTATTTTATTAATATTAACTACTAATATACTTTTTAATTATTTAAACTTTTAAAAAACTATTTAATTTATAAATTACTTTAAAAAGGTTATTAAAAATTATAAAATTATTAAAAGTTAAATTATTAGAAGTTATAAAGTTATTAAAAGAGTTATTAAAAGTTAAAACTTAATTTTAACTTTATTTATTTTTTTAGAATTAACTAAAAGTAAAGATTAAAGTTAATATCAAAGTTAATTACTAGATTAATATAAATCGATTAGATTAAATAATTAATATATTTACTAATTAATTTAAATAAACTAGAAAAAATATACTCTTTTAAATTTATATTTTAAATTACTAGTTTATTTTTAATTTAAATTAATTGTTTTTTGAAAAAAAAGAAAACTAATAAATATAAAAAGTTAGTTTTAATATTAATATCTAATTAATATATCTTTTATATTAATAGATTATAATTATAAAATAAAACTAGAATAGAAATTAAATTAACTTTTTTAGATTTAAATTAAAAGCTAATTTAAATATATAAGTAGAATATTAATTTAAACTAGTTAGTATATAATAAAGAGTTAAAAAGAGTTATTTAGATAATTAAATTAACTAATTAATTAACTTAGTTAAGTTAAGAATATATAATTTATAATAATAATTAAATAGAGTTATAATATTTAAAATTACTAAATAATAACTTTAACTAAGAATAATTAATAAAAGTATTTAATATTAGTAATTAAATAATTAAAAAAGATATTAATATTAAATTAGTTTAAATTCTAGAATATTATAAAATCAAAAGAAATAAATTAATTAATAAACTAGTAAAAGAAGTTATTAATTTAAAACTAAATATTTATAAAATTAACTTTATTTACTTAGATATTTAGATTAAAGTTATTAAGATTTAAAAATAAAAATTAGTTTTAGAAAAAATAATTAAATCAAAATTAATTAAAGAATCTAAAATTAATTATATTTTAATTTATAAATTAGCTTTTTAAAATAAAATCTCAATCTCTTTTAATATTAAGTAAATTATTACTAATATATTTTACTAGTTAAAACTAGGTTATAATTATAATAAAGTTTATTTTATTTTTTTTTTTTATTTATTTTAATAATTTATATAAGTTTAAGATTATAATAAATTAGTTAATAGTTATATTATTAGTAGTTAGATATATATAAGTTTAAATATATATAATATTATATATAATAAAGAGATATTAAAAGTTTAATTTTAATTTTAAAGAAATAATAATTAAAATAATTCTAAAATATCTTAAATATTAATAAAAAGAATTAAATTTAAACTAATTTAAATACTAAATATTAGTAATATTAATATTAATATCTAATATTAAATTAATCTAAGACTTAATAATAATAATTTATAAATAAGTCTAATTTATTAAAAGTTAATTAATTAAATTAAATAATATCTTTATATATAAATATTAATTTCTTAAATAAATTCTAAACTAGTTTTAATTCTAAGTTTTATATTAAATAATAAAAGTAAATTAAAATAATATATATTAAGTTTATTTTTTAGCTTTAAATATATATTAATATATAGTTAATAATTAAATAGAAAATATTCTAATATCTTCTTTTTAGTATATTTATATTTATTATTATTAATTAAACTAAATTAATATAAATAAACTTTGTTATAATTATAACTTAATTTTAATTAGTAAAATATATTAATAGTAGCTTATTTAATATTAAAGAGAATTATAATTTTACTTTAAAGAATTAATTTATAAATTAAAATATAATTAGTTTTAGTTTCTTTAACTAATCTCAATTTAATTATTTTAATTATTTTTTTAAAGCTAGTTTTCACTTCTAAGTTTTAATAATTTTAATCTAGATATTTAAATAAATAAAATTAATTTTATAAATATTTAGTTTTAAATTAATAACTTTTTTTATTAATTTATTAACTAGTTTATTCTTTTTAATTTTATAATACTTTAGAATTTAAATTAATTTAATATTAGTATTTTTATTAACTATTTAGTAATTAATATTAAATATTTTTATTAGTTATTTTTAACTAAAGTTATTATTTAGTATTTTTAATTATAATAATTTAGCTTAGTTATTATTATAAATAATATATTCTTAATTAAACTAAGTTAGTTAACTAATTAATTTGATTATCTAAATAACTTCTTTTAACTCTTTATTATATATTAACTAGTTTAAACTAATATTCTATTTATATATTTAAATTAGCTTTTAGTTTAAATCTAAAAGTACTAATTTAATATTTATTTTAATTTCACTTTATAATTATAATCTATTAATATAAAAGATATATTAATTAAATATTAATATTAATATTAACTTTTTATAATTATTAGTTTTATTTTTTTTTAAAAAGTAACTAATTTAGATTGAAAATAAATTAGTAGTTTAAAATATAAATTTAAAAGAATATAATTTTTCTAGTTTATTTAGATTAATTAATAAATATATTAATTATTTAATTTAATTGATTTATATTAACTTAGTAATTAACTTTGATATTAACTTTAATCTTTACTTTTAACTAGTTCTAAAAAGATAAATAAAATTAAAATTAAGTTTTAACTTTTAATAACTCTTTTAATAACTTTATAGTTTTTAATAACTTTACTTTTAATAACTTTATAACTTTTAATAATCTTCTTATATTAATTTATAAATTAAATAGTTTTTTAAAAGTTTAAATAATTAGAAAGTATATTAATAATTAATATTAATAAAATAGATATTAAAAAATATTAAAGTAGTTTTAGTATTTATAATTAGTTTTAAACTAGTTTTGAAAACTTTTAAGATTTTATAAAAAACTAAGTTTTAAAATAATTAAAATTAAGTTTTAAAATTAATTTACTTTTTATATTAAATTAGAAACTTATAATTTAAGATATTAGTAATATAAATAATATATAGTTAATATATAATACTAAAGAATAAACTAGTTTAAATATTAGTTAATTAATTAATTTAAAGTAATATTATTTTAGTTTAATTAATTTAAATTCTAATATAACTTTTAAATTTAAAAGTATTATTAAACTAAATTCTTAATTATCTTATTAGTTTAGAAGAGTATATAATCTACTAATTCGGTAATTTAATTAAATAAACTTCTAAATTATTAAAAAAGAAATAAATTAATTTAATTTTCTTAAAGTTAAAATCGATATTATTAGTTATTCTAAATAAATATAATTTATTAGCTTCTCTTTCTAAAGTTTAATAGTTCATTTTAAAATTAGTTAAATTAACTATTAATATAATATTATTTATATAAAACTAAACTAAATAGTTAATAATTAGAAAAAGATTTTAAATATAAATTAAAAATAAAATTAAATTAATTAGATTATCTTAGAAGATATTAATATTAATAAACTAAAAAAGTTTAATTTAGTTATTAAAAGCTAGTCAAAGTTATTAAACTTTTAAAAAATAATTAATTTAATTAATTAAACTAAATAATAATTTAAATTCTTTTAAAATAGTTAATAATTAGTTCTTAAATATATAATTAAAGGCTCTTTTAATATTAAAGAATAAAACTAATATTTTAAAATTAATTATATAATCTTATTTAATTTTAATTATTAATAATAACTTAATATTAATTATAAACTTTTTAAATTAACTTCTAATTTAAAAGTTATATAAAAAGTTAATAATTTTAATTAAATAACTTAATCTTTTAATTAATATTCTTTTATTAACCTTTCTAAAATAGTTTAATAATAAAATAACTTTATAAACTTTTAAGATTAAATAATTAAACTTTTTTAATTTTTTAAATATTATATTAATTATTTATTATTAATAAGTTAAATAATAATTAAAATTAAAAAGTAAGTTATAAACCTTATAAAATAAATTAAAAATAACTAAATAAACTTTATTAATAATTTCCTAGTTAATTTTATTTAGTTTAAAAGTTTTCTTTTTAACTTTAATTAAATAAACTCTTTTAAGTTTATTAGTTATTAATTCTAATTAAGAATCGATTTTATAAATATTCTAAAAAGAATTAATTAATATTAGAAGTTAAGAGAATAAAATAGATTTTAAAATATTTATTTTTTCTTCGAAAGTTAATTAATTAGAAATCAAAGATAATATTTAACTTTAATAACTTTTAGTATAATTAAATACTTTGAAAATAGCTTTTAAGTTTTTAGTTTTTAAAAAGATATTCTAATAACTCTATTTAATATATTTAATAATTGAAAAGTATTAATTCTAAATTAAAAAATAACTTTAACTTTAATTATCTTCTTTTTAAACTTTTAATATTGATTTTCAAAAAGTTTTAAATTTAAAAGTTTATTAAAGTTTAATTTATAATTTTAATTTAATTTTCGAAATTATTATATTCGATATTAATTTAATTAGTTATATTAACTCGAAGTTAATAACTTTTAAAAACTTAATTATTAATATTTTAAAAGTTAATTTAATTCTAATTAACTTTAAAGATTATTAATTAAGAATTAAACTTTTATTAATTAAATCAACTAAATTAATTTTAAATAGATTTTAATTAACTTTCTTAATATTAAAAAACTAAAAAGAATTTAAATAATTTTAATTTAAATTTAGATTTTTAATTATAAAAAAAATTAGTAAATAATCTAAATTTAAATTATTTAGTATTTATTAATTATTAATATACTTTGTTATTTTTAAAGTAATAAGAATTAAATCTAAGATTAAAAAGTTAATTTTATAAAAGAAGGTTTTAATTTTTAGATTATTAAATAACTTTAAATTATTATCTTTAATTTAATTAACTAGTTAAATCCCTTTTTAAATATTAAGTAACTCTAAGTTTTATTAAAAGTAATATATATTAAAATTATTTAAAATAAATAAATTAGTTATAATATCTTTTAAAAAAAAACTTCTTTTAATTATTTTCTTTAAATTATTTTTAGTTTAATTAGTCTTATTATAAATATTAACTATTTTAAATATATTAATATTTAAATTTAGTTATATTATTAATAAGTCTAAATTTAAGTTATTAAATACTAATATAATATTAATAGTTAAAACTTTTAAAATATATATTAAAGTTCAAGATTTAAAGTTTTAATATAATATTAAAAATTAATTAAAGTTAATATAAATTATAAATTAATTATTTAACTAGTTTTAATTCTTAGTTATAATCTAAAGCTTTTAGATTATTAATAAATTGATTTTTAATTTAATAATTAATTTAAAAGCTAATTTAATCTCTAATAAACTTTTATTAAGATTTATTTATAATATTTAGATATCTTGATTATTTATAAGTTAAAATTAACTCTTTTTATAACTTTATATACTTTATATAATTTCAAGTTACTAATATAAAATTAAAAGTAATTAGTATATTTTAAAGTTAAATATAAACAAGGTTTTCTATAAATATTATAAATATTATAAATATATTAAAAGGTTAAATAAAGTTTTAAATATAGATTATATTTAGTTTAGTAATAGTAAAATTAAGTTATATATTTAAAATTCTAATAGTAAATATATTAAATTAACTTTATTATATTTAATAATTTCTTAATTTTAACTAAGATTCTAATAATATAAATTTAATTCTTTATATATTTTTTAACTTCTTTAATAGTCTTAAAAGAGATTATTATTAAATTAGTTCTTTTAGTAACTTGATTAGTTTTAAAAGATAATTAATAAAAGATTTTAATTAGTTTAAAGTTTAAAGAGTTATTAAAAGTTTTAATCTTTTTTAATATTAATTCTATATCTTCTAAAGTATTAAAGTTAATTATAAAGATCTTATATAATATTACTTTAAATCAAAGTTTATTCTTTTAAATACTTTTAAAATTAAAAAAGTTTTTTTAAATATTAATCTTCTTAATTAAAAAGTTGATTATATAAAAAGAGATTATAATTAATATTAAGTTCTTTTTATTAGATATATTAATAATAATCGAAATAATTAGCTTTTTAATCTCTTTAGCTTTAAAAGTTTTATTAATAATATTATAAGTAACTAAAGTTAAAAATATATTATAATATAATATAATATTATATATTAAGATAAATTAATTTAAGAGTTTAGCTTTAAGCTTAACCGCTTTAAGTTTAACTATAACTATAGTCTAATCACCTAACTTTAAGTCACTTAATATAGTAATATTAGTAAAAAAAGTTTAGACCGAATTTTAAATAATTTTAATAATTTTAGATATTAAAGTTACTAAGAATATTAAAGTTATTAAAAAGGTTACTAAAAGAGTTATTAAAAGCTTTTATAATTTCAAGGCTTTAGTTTATACTTTCATCTTCTAGGTTATATATTCGAGGTTATTAAATTGGGAGATTAATTAGTTAATAACTTTTTTAACCTTTCTAGATCTAGTATAATCTTTAAATATTTCAATTAAGTTTAGTATTTTACTTTATTATTTTTAAGAAAAAGTAAAAGTATTAACTTTAATTAAAAGGTTTAAAGCTTTATAAATAAGTGTCTAGGTTAGTTCCAAGTTAGTTAATTAATTGAAAATAGTTCTTAAGTTTTTATTAATCTATTTTATTAAAAAGGGGTTAATATATTTAAATAAACGAAAAGAGATATTATTAGAATTAATTATAATATTTATAATAAGTTTAATTAAAAGGTCCAAGCTTATAATATTAAAAAGGTTAAATAAATTAATATTAAAGTTGAATTAGAAGGTAATAAGTAAAATTAATAATATAATAATATTTATAATATTATTAATAATATTAATAACTAGAGGTAATTAAAAAAAATAATAATAAAATAATTTTTCATTAAAAAAATATAATTTCTTATTAAAAATCATTGAATCAAAGTTGAATATAATAAATAACTTTTCTATAGATCGATTAAATTAGGTTATTTAGTTATATAACTATCTGTTATCAAGATATTATTATTACTATCGATTTTTATCGATTTTACTTTATATTTCGAGATTCTTATTAAAAAACTTTAAAAAATATAAAAACATTGAAAAATTATTAAAAGTAATAAAAATATTATAAAAAAAGATTAATATTTAATATAATATACTTTTATAGTTCGAACTAGTTTACTTATATCTTTGTATTACTATTATATTACTATTGTTATTAATTCTAACGATTTTAAATACTAAGTTTATTAATTTTATTTTATTAAACTTAAATTACTAATTTAATAATAATTAACGATATTAGTAATATTAAATAATATTAATAAACTAAAACAACTTTTAAAGTATTAATATATTTATTAAAGTATTATATTAATACTTATTAATATAATTATCTTTTTAACCTTTAATAATAATAATAATAACTAAGATATTATTTTAATTAACTTCTTTTTAATTACTTCTAGTATTATAATAGTTATTAAATTATCTTCTCTAGTTATTAATATTATTAATAATATTAATAATATTATAAATATTATTATATTACTAACTCTATTTACAACCTTTCGATTTAACTTTAATATTAACTTATTTAACCTTTTTAATATTATAAGCTTAAACCCTTTAGTTAGATTTATTATAAATATTATAATTAGTTTTAATAATATTTTACTTTATTTTCTAAAATATATTAACTCTTTCTTAACTAAATAGATTAATAAAAATCTGAAAATTATTATTAACTAATTAATTAATTTAGAACTTACTTAGTTATTTATCTTTAAAGTTTTAAATCTTTTAATTAAAATTAATATTATAACTTTTTCCTAAGAATAATAAAGTAAAATATTAGACTTTATCAAAGTATTTAGAGATTATATTATATTAAGAAAGATTAAAAAAGTTATTAATTAATTAGTTTCTTAACTTAATAACTTTGAATATATAATTTAGAAGATAGAAAACTAGATTAAAGTTTTGAAATTATAAAAATAACTTTTAATAATCTTTCTAATAACCCTTTTAATAACTTTAGTATTTTTAGTAACTCTAATAATAAAAATTATTAAAATCGTTTAAAATCTAGTCTAGACTAGCTTTATTAATATTATAGTATTAAGTAACTTAAAGTTAAATAACTAAATTATAATTATAATTAAATTTAAAGTAACTAAGTTTAAAACTAAGTTTTTAAACTAATTTATCTTAGTATATAATATTATATTATATTATAATACTTTTTTAACTTTAATTACTTATAATATTATTAATAAGGTTTTTGAGACTAAAAAAGTTAAAAGACTAGTTATTTCGATTATTATTAATATATCTAATAAAAAGAATTTAATATTAATTATAATTTCTTTTTATATAATTAATTTTTTAATTAAGAAAGTTAATATTTAGAAAAATCTTCTTAATTTTAAAAGTATTTAAAAGAATAAATCTTAGTTTAAAATAGTATTATATAGAATCCTTATAGTTAATTTTAATACTTTAAAAAATATAGAACTAATATTAAAAGAGATTAAAACCTTTAATAGTTTTTTGAACTTTAAACTAATTAAAACTCTTTATTAACTTTTTTCTAAAGTTAACTAGATTATTAAAAGAGTTAGTTTAATAATAGTCTCTTTTAAGATTATTAAAAAGATTAAAAGATATATAAGGAACTAAGTTTATATTATTAGAATCTTAATTAAAACTAAGAAGTTATTAAATATAATAAAGTTAATTTAATATTTAAAATATTAGAGTTTTAAATATATAACTTAGTTCTATTATTATTAAATTAAGTATAGTTTATATTTAAAACTATATTTAACTTTTTAATATATTTATAATATTTATAATATTTATAAGAAACTTTATTTATATTTAACTTTAAAATATATTAATTACTTTTAATTATATA
>JANGZZ010000429.1:0-16151 GCA_026225955.1 Clarireedia paspali | reverse complement strand
TAATATTAAAAAGATTATTTTTTTATTTATTAAATTATATTATTAATATAAATTAGTTACTTTAATATATATATATATTTATAATTATTATACTTATTATAAAAACTTAATTCTTTATAATAAGACTTTAAAATTACTTTACTTTTTACTAATCTTTATATATATATAAGAATATATTATAATAGATTATTATAACTTTAATAAAAATAAATATAAATTTAATAATATTTTAATTATTATTAATTATCTTAATAAATAAATAATTATTATTTTATATTATAAAATAATCAATATCTAAAAACAAACTTAATTATACTTTTAATATATTTATTAATATTATAATTTATTTATAATAATACTTTCTAATTATAATTTATAATTTATATTTATTTTCTAAAAAAAGTTTAATAATATTTTAAAAATTTAAATTAAACTTTTAACTACTAATTATCTATAAATAAATAATTAAATTAAGATTTATAATTAGTATTTATAAAAGAGACTTAAATCTTTTATTAATTATTATTAAAATAATTAATTTAAATTCCTATTAATAATAGATTATATTTAGTTAATTTTACTTTATATATTTCTAGATAAACTAAATCTATTCAAGATATTATATAATTAAGAATTATAATATATATAGATTTAGAAAGAAATTAATATATTATAATTTATAAATAATTTTAATATTACTAATATATATATATATATATTTAAAAGAATTTAAAAATATTAAAATATATTTACTAAGTAATTAAGAAAACTTAAAAATATATAATTTAAATTATAAATATATTATATTATTTTATTAACTTTAATATTAATAATTATATCTAGTTAAATATAAAATATTTATTTATTTAATAACTTTCTAAAAAGCTTGATTTTCTAATAAATAAATATTTTAAAATCTTTATAAAAATTAATTATTTCTTTAAATTTAAATTATTTAAAATAATAAAGATATACTTTATATTCTTTATTAATAAATTAAGAAAAGCTTTAAATAATTTATTTTTTAAATAAATAAATAACCTTTTATTATTTATTAATATTATTAGTAAAAAGAAATAAAAAATAAAGAAAATTCTTATTTATTATAAATAATACTAATTCCTAGAATATTATATATAATAGTTTAATTATAATATTAACTTAATATAATATAAAATATCTAATTTTAAGATAATATTATATTTATTTAATATATTCTATTTAGAAAACCTTTCTTTATTTAGTTTTTTAATATTTCTTTTAAAGTAATTATAATTATATTAAATAGAAAAAAATAATTATAAGTATTTTAAAAGTAATTATCTTATAACTTTAATATAAAGATAATAATTCTTCGAATAATTAAACTTATAATTATAAAAAGATATATAATAGTTTTAGTTTATTTATTTTATTTATTTAATTTTATTATATTTAATTAATATTCTTATACTTATTAACTATTTTTATTAATTATAATTAATAGATTTAAAATATTTAAGAATAAACTTTTTTAAAAGAGAAAATAATATAATAATCTATATATATTAATCTTATTATTTAATTCTCAAGATATTATTTTTAGTAATTAAATAAACTTTTAAATATATTTAATATATATATATTTTAAATATATAACTTATATAATTATTATATATATATAAGTTTTTAAAGTCTTTCAACTCTTTTAACTTTTTAATTATTAATTCTAAAAATAATATAATCTTATTCTTTATTGAATTCCTATAATATATTATTATAGAGAATATTATTTATACTTTTTAATAAAAACTAATTAAGTCTTTTTATTATAATTAAATTTATAAGTTCATTATTTTATAATATTATAAAAAATATTATAATTTTCAACTTTTAAATTAATATTTAGAATATTTTTAAAGTTAATTAACTATTATTTTTATTAATAATAATAAAAGATAAATCTCTTTTAAATTCAAATTATTAAATTAATTCTTCTTTTATTTAATTAACTTTTATTATTTAATATTATTTAATATCTATTATTCTTATATTTTAACTTAGTTAAAATATTAATATTAATAATTAAAATTAATAATATTAAAGTAAAAATAAAGAGAAAATAATATAAATTATTTAACTTTTTATTAAAAGAACTTTTTTATTAATATTATTAATTAACTTAATAATTAAATTAATAATTTAAATCATTAAAATATAAACTTGATTTATATTATAAATCGAAGTATAAAATATAAAGTATAATATATTAATAAACTAGTTTATATAATAATTATTATTATTTTTAACTATTAAATATAATTTATTTTTTTATTAATTAAACTAACTTTATAATAATATAACTTATAATTTATAGTTTTTAAAGTCTTTATAACCTTTATATAATTTATAATATTATAATTTAAATATTCTAGTTATATTAATTTATATATTAACTAAAATTTCTAATTTAATTATAAAGCTTTTAAATAATAAAAAATCTTTAATTTGAATTTAGAAAAAGTTTTTTATTAATTAACTAAAATAGTATAAATATAGTTTTATTAATAATAATATTAAATATTAATATATATTTAATTAAATAGAAAGTTTAATTTATAAATTTAATAAAAAATTATATTTTCAAGAAAGTATAATATCTATATAATTAATTAATAAAGTTACTTTATTTTTAATTAACTTTATTAAAGAATAATATATTTAAAATATATATTAACTATTAGTTTAAATAAATAATATTTTTTTCAAACTTTTTTATTAAAGATTTGAAATACTAGTTAATATTATTAATATTACTAATAAAAAATAGAAGTATAATAATTTTAATTTTAAACTTAATAATAATTATAAAGAATATTCTATTATAAGTTTATATAAAAGTAAAAGTTATTATAAGAATATTATAATTTTTTATTATTTTGATTTTATTAATATAATTTATAAAGTAATTAAATAAATATAAATAACTTTAATTAAAATAGTTATTATAATTATAAACTATTATAACTAGATTATAATATATATTTAAAATTATAAATAATTAATTTATAATTATTTAAATTATTCTTTTAATAATTATATTTAAATATTTTTCTCTTTTAAATTAATAAACTATATTACTAGTTTAATTAAATAATTATATTAAAAAGTTCTCTTTTTTTATTATTAATAATATTTAAACTTAGACTTTATATTATATTATAAATAAAGTTAAATATAAAAGTTATAAAGATATAATAAAAGATATTTAAAAAGAGAATAATATATTAATTATAATTTAAATTAAAATTATAATTTATATTAAATAGTTAGAAATAGATTAAATAAAAGATATTATTTAAAAAAGAATTTCTTTTTAAATAAATTAAAAAATATAAAATATTGAAATCTAATTAAATTAATAAAAAGTAATTATATAACTTTACTTTATAAATTAATAAAGAATAATATCTTTTATTAAATTAAAGTTCTTATTAACTTTAAAACTAATAGATTTATATTTATTAATATTTCTTTTTTTAAATAATTTTATTATAATTTTAAATCTATAATTAAATATTTAAAAATATTTTTATAAATTAAAAGATATAATAATTAAAATAACTTTTTAATAACTTATTATATTTTTTTTAATTTTATAATTAATAGTTATATCTAATTATTTACTCTCTTTCTAATTATTTATTTAGGAATTTATATAATTATTTTAAGATATAAATAATTAATTAAAAACTATATATTAATCGATTATATATATTAGTAATTTATATAATTAAAAGACTTTTTTCTATTATAAATTTATATATATAATTATAAAATTAAGATATATTTATTTAAGTTTAAAATAATAAATATAATTTATATAACTAATATATTATATTATAATTTTAAATTTAATTGAAAAAATAAAAAGTTAATTAAATATAAAAAAGAAGTTTTAAATTTATATAAAGATATTATTAAAATAAAACCTTTATTTTCTATTAAGAATATATATTATATTATTAAAAAATTATTTTATAAATACTAAAAAAATTATAAAATTTTAAATATTTACTTTATTTACTTTATTAAAAAAGTTAATATAATAAAAAATAATTATATAATTATATTAATTATATTAGTTATTAAGTTTATATTTTATAAATAATATATTAAAGATATAATTATTATTATAAAAAGAGAGTTAAAATAAATTAAATTAATAACTTTTAAATCTAATATTATATTTAAAAGATATTTAAAATCTTTATAAATCTTTAAACTAGAATATAAATTAAATATAATTAAGATATATATAATATCTATTATAACTTTAAATTATATTTATAAAAAAGATAATAATAATAAACTTTTTATAATTACTTTATAAAAAGTTAATACTTTAATTAATTAATAAAGGAACTAATAAATTATTAAATAAAATATAATTAATTTAATTATAAAGTTATTAACTTTAATAAATTAAATTAATATTATATATTCTTTTATAAATATTAAGAATATTAAACTATTTATATATATTAATTCAATATATTATTTATATTTATATATTTTTTAAAATAGAATTTAATATCTTATCTCTTTATTATTTATATAATTATAAAATCTAATTAGAAAATAATAAAGAAAAAGTTCTTAAATATAATTTACTATATAAGATATTATTAAAAGAATTAGAAATAGTTAAAAAATATATTATAAATAATCTAGTAAAAAACTTTATTAAATTTAATTAAACTTTTTTTATAACTTTTATTTTATTTATAAAAAAGTTTAATAATTCCTTTTATTTATATATTAATTTTTAAACTTTTAATACTTTTATTTATAAAAACTAATATTTATTATTATTTATTAATAAAACTTTAATTAAGTTTTTAAAAATTAAAGTTTTTATTAAATTAAATATTTATTAAATATTCTATTATATTTATATAAACTTAGTTTTTAAAAAGTATATTACTTTCTATATTTAATATAATATATATAAATATAAAGTTATATTTTTTAAATTAACTAATAATCTAATAATATATTAATATTATATAAATAATATATTATTTGATTTTCTTAATATTTTTTATATTATTTATTTTAATAATATCTTTATTTATTTTGAAAATAAGTTAAACTATATAATTTATATTATTTAAATACTTTAAAAATTTAAAGATATAAATTTATAAATTAATTTTAAGAAGTATAAATTTAATATTAAATATATAAAGTATCTTAATTTTATAATATTAATTAATAATATTAAAATTAATCTCAAGAAAATAATTATAATCTAAAAATAAATATATTTAATTATATTTAAAAGTATTTAATTATTTTTAAACTTTTATAATTTTTATAAATATTTTATTTATAACTTTAATATTATTATTAAATTATTAATTAATTTAATTAAAGTTTTAATTTATTTTAACTTTAATATTAATTACTAATAGTTATTTAATATTCTTAAAAAAGTTTTTATCTTTATATTATTTTTATAATATTATAATTATAACTTCTTTTATATATTTAAAATTAATATCTTTAATAAAGTTATTATTAATATATTATTATAGAAATATAATAATAATTAGGTTTTAATAATTTACTTTTTAAAAATAATATAATTAATTAAACTTAATTATAAGATTTATAATAAAGAAATATTTATAATTATAAAGTTATTTTTATATTAGTATATAAAATTAACTAATATTTTATATTAGATTAAAGTTTATATTAATTATAAAATATTAGAATACTTTATAATAACTAAAACTTTTAATATTTAATAAATTTAATAAACTAAACTTTTAATTAATTATTATTTCTTTATTATATATTAATTAAATAAAGATAATCTTTTAATTAATATATTAATTTATAAAATTAATAAAATAAACTTTTAAAATAAATTAAAAAAGGAATAATATATATAATAACTATTTAAAGAAATTTAATTAAATCTCTAAATTATAACTTTCTAATTATATTTTTATTTCGAATCTTTTATATAAGAAGTTAATATAATATTATTTTTAATAAATCTAATAAATTTAATTTTATAAGTTTTATAAATTAATTAAAAATATAAATCTTTTAATATTTTAAGAATTATATTTAACTATTATAAATTAAATTTTATATTAATATTAAAAATTAAAGAAAGTTTATTATTATATAAAGATTATTTTATAATATTAAATATTAAATATTTAAAAACTTTTTTAATTTATAAAATATATAATTTAATTATTATAATTTATTTAAATATATAGAAAACTTATATATTATTTAAAAAATATTATTACTAATATTTAATAAAAAATAATATTATAATTTATATTTAGAACTAATATATATATTATTATAATTCTATTTTAAAAGATAAAACTTTTAATTTATTATATTTATTATTAATTCTTATATATATATAAAAATATATTATTATAGATTATTATAGTTTTAATAAAGATAAATATAAATATAATAATATATTTATAATTATTAATTATTTATTTAAGTAAATAATTATAATTTTATATTATAAAATTATAATAATTTAAAAATAAATTAAATTATATATTATATATATTTATTAATATTATAATTTATTAATTATTATATTTTCTAATTATAATTTATAATTTATATCTTTAATTTAAATAGAATTTAATAATATTTTAAAAATTAAAAATAAATTATTAATTATAAATTATTTTTAAACTAATAAATAAATAGAAATTTATAATTAATATTTATAAAAGTAATTATAATTTTTTATAAATTATTATTAAAATAACTAATTTAAATTCCTATTTATAATAGATTATATATAATTAATATTATTATATTTTTCTTTTAATAAGTTTTTTTCTTTTAAAATATTTTATAAATATATTTTTAAAACTATATAAAATTAAAAGTAAATTAAATATTTATTTATTAATAACTTTAATATTTAGAATATATATATTTATATTTATTATAATTATAAAATATTAAAATATATTTATTTAATTATTTAAACTATTTAAAAATATATAATCTATTAAACTAATAAATATTATTAATTAAAAGATTTTTAAGTTAATAATTATATTTAATTAGATATATAATATCTATTTATTTAATAACTTTTAAAGAAGTTAAACTATCTAATAAATAAATACTTTAAAGTTTTAAAATAAATTAATTATTTTTATTATTTAAATCTTTTTAATATTATATATATTTATAATATATTTCTAATTAATAAATTAAAAAAAATAATTAATAATTTATTATTAAACTAATATAATAAATTATTTTTACTAATTAATATAATAAGAATAAATAAATATAAAATAAAATAAATATTAACTTATTATTTAAAATAAAAGTTATTAAAATATTATATTTAATAAAGAAGTTATAATATAAATTTAATATAATATAAAATATAAGTATCTTTAAAATCTAAATAATTAAATAAAATCTTTATTATTTATATTTAATAAAGCTTTATTTAATAATCTAAAATATTTTTCAAGTTTATTTTATTGAAAATTAGTTAGATATTCTTTTTAAAAGTATTTTTATAACGATTTAGATTAAATTATTATAATATTATATAAACTAATTATATATAAGTTAAATCTAGAAACTAGACTATATATATATATTAGTATATATATAACTTAATCACTTATTTTATATAATAACTTTCTATATATAAGCCTTTAAATTCTTATAATTCTTTTAATTCTTTAGTTATTAATTTTAAAGTTATTTAGTATCTCTAAATTAATAATTTTGTTATATTATTAATAATTTAATAATCCTTTTAATTATATTAATAACTTTCTAAATAATATTATTACTAATCTCTCTTTACTTTTAAATCCCTTTAGTAATTCTTTAAATAGTAAAAGTAAATCTATTTCGACTTATTAATAAATAATAATTTCTTTATATCTTTTTATTTATAAATATTATAATAATATAAAGAATATCTTTTTTAATACTTTTTAATAGAGGTTTTTAAATAAATCTTCTTATTATAACTAAGTTTATAAATTCACTTTTTTATAGTATTATAATAAATATTATAATATTCGATTTTTAAAATAATATTTAAGATACTTTTAGAATTAACTAACTTTTATTTTTATTAAAAGTAATAGAAGATAAATTTCTCTCGAATTTAAATTATTAAATAAATTCTCCTTTTATTTAATTAACTTTTATTATTTGATATTACTTAGTATTTATTATTTTTATATTTTAACTTAGTTAAAATATTAATATTAATAACTAAAGTTAATAATATTAAAGTAAAGATAAAAAGAAAATAATAGAAAGAATCTAGCTTTTTATTAAAAAAGTCTTTTTACTAATATTATCAATTAACTTAATAATCAATTTAATAATTTAAATAGTTGAAATATAAATTTGATTTATATTATAAATCGAAGTATAAAATAAAAAATATAATATATTAGTAAACTAATTTATATAATAGTTATTAATATTTTTAACTACTAAATATAATCTATTTTCTTTTTAATTAAATTAAAAATAAGTAACTTATAATAATATAATTTATAACTTATAACCTCTAAGTTCTTTATAACTTTTATATAATTTATAATATTATAATTTAAATATTTTAGTTATATTAACTTATATATTAATTAAAGTTCTTAATTTAATTATAAAGTTTTTAGATAATAAAGAATCTTTAATTTAAACTTAGAAAAAATTCTTTATTAACTAATTAAATTAATATAAATATAGCTTTATTAATAATAATATTAAATACTAATATACTTTTAACTAAATAAAAAGTTTAACTTATAAGTTTAATAAAGAATTATATTTCTAAACAAGTATAATATTTATATAACTAATTAATAAAGTTACTTTTTTTTTAATTAACTTAATTAAAAAATAATATATTTAAGATATATACTAATTATTAATCTAAATTAATAATACTTTTTTTAAACTCTTTTATTAAAGGTTTAAAATATTAATTAATATTATTAATATTATTAATAAGAAATAGAAGTATAATAATCTTAATTTCAAATTTAATAATAATTATAAAGAATATTCTATTATAAGTTTATATAAAAGTAAAAGTTATTATAAAGATATTATAATCTTTTATTATTTTAATTCTATTAATATAATTTATAAAATAGTTAAATAAATATAAATAACTTTAATTAAAGTAATTATTATAATTATAAGTTATTATAATTAAATTATAATATATATTTAAAATTATAATATAATTTAAACTCGATTAGTTATAATTAATTAATTTATAATAATCTAAATTACTTTTTTAATAACTATATCTAAATATTTCTCTCTTTTATATTAATAAACTATATTATTAGTTTAATTAAATAATTATATTAAAAGTTCTCTCTCTTTTATTAATAATATTTAAATTTAAACTTTATATTATATTATAAATAAAGTTAAATATAAAAGTTATAAAGATATAATAGAGAATATCTAAAAAAAGAATAATATATTAATTAAAGTTTAAACTAAAGTTATAACTTATATTAAATAGTTAGAAATAAATTAAATAAAAGATAATATTTAGAAAAAAACTTTTTTTTAAATAAATTAAAGAATATAAAATATTTAAATTTAATTAAATTAATAGGAAGTAATTATATAACTTTATATTATAAGTTAATAAAGAATAATATCTTTTATTAGACTAAAACTCTTATTAACTTTAAAACTAATAAATTTATATTTATTAATATTACTTTCTTTAAATAACTTTATTATAGTTTTAGATCTATAATTAAATACTTAAAAACACTTTTATAAATTAAAAGATATAATAATTAGAAAGGCTTTTTAATAACTTATTATACTCTTCTTAATTTTATAATTAATAATTATATTTAATTGTTTACTCTCTTTTTAATTATTTATTTAAAAACTTATATAATTATTCTAAAATATAAATAGTTAGTTAAAAACTATATATTAATCAATTATATATATTAGTAATTTATATAACTAAAAGACCTTCTTTTATTATAAATTTATATATATAATTATAAAATTAAAATATATTTATTTAAATTTAAAATAATAAATATAGTTTATATAACTAATATATTATATTATAACTTTAAATTTAATTAAAAAAATAAGAAGTTAATTAAATATAAAAAAGAAGTTTTAAATTTATATAAAGATATTATTAAAATAAAACCTTTATTTTCTATTAAGAATATATATTATATTATCAAAAAATTACTTTATTAAATTTAAAGAAATTATAAAATCTTAAATATTTACTTTATTTACTTTATTAAAAAAGTTAATATAATAAAGAATAACTATATAATTATATTAGTTATACTAGTTATTAAATTTATATTTTATAAATAATATATTAAAGATATAATTATTATTATAAAAAGAGAGTTAAAATAAATTAAATTAATAACTTTTAAATCTAATATTATATTTAAAAGATATTTAAAGTTTTTATAAATCTTTAAACTAGAATATAAACTAAATATAATTAAGATATATATAATATTTATTATAACTTTAAATTATATTTATAAAAGAGATAATAATAATAAGTTTTTTATAATCACTTTATAAAAAGTTAATATTTTAATTAATTAGTAAAAGAACTAGTAAACTACTAAGTAAGATATAATTAATCTAGTTATAAAGTTATTAACTTTAATAAATTAAACTAATATTATATATTCTTTAATAAATATTAATAATATTAAACTATTTATACTAATTAAATATATTATTTATATTTATATATTTTTTAAAGTAGAATCTAATATTTTACCTCTTTATTATTTATATAATTATAAGATCTAATTAAAGAATAATAAAAAAAAAGCTTTTAAATATAATCTACTTTATAAGATATTATTAAAGAAACTAGAAGTAGTTAAAGAATATATTATAAATAATTTATTAAAAAGCTTTATTAAATTAAATTAAACTCTCTTTATAATCTCTATTTTATTTATAAAGAAACTTAATAGTTCTTTTTATTTATATATTAATTTTTAAACTCTAAATACCTTTATTTATAAAGACTAATATTTATTATTACTTATTAATAAGATTCTAACTAAGTTTTCAAAAGTTAAGATCTTTATTAAATTAAATATCTATTAAGTATTTTATTATATTTATATAAACTTAATATCTAAAAAGTATATTATCTTCTATATTTAATATAATATATATAAATATAAAGTTATATTTTTTAGATTAACTAATAACTTAGTAATATATTAATATTATATAAATAATATATTATTTAATTTTCTTAATATTTTTTATATTACTTACTTTAATAATATCTTTATTTATTTTGAAAACAAGTTAAATTATATAACTTATATTATCTAAATACTTTAAAAATTTAAAGATATAAGTTTATAAGTTAATTTTAAAAAATATAAGTTTGATATTAAATATATAAAGTATCTTAGCTTTATAATATTAATTAATAATATTGAAATTGATTTTAAAAAGATAATTATAATTTAAAAATAAATATACTTAATTATATTTAAAAGTATTTAATTATTTTTAAACTTTTATAATTTTTATAAATACTTTATTTATAACTTTAATATTATTATTAAGTTACTAATCAATCTAACTAAAACTTTAATTTAGTTTAACTTTGATATTAATTATTAATAATTATTTAATATTTTTAAAAAAGCTTTTATCTTTATACTATTTTTATAATATTATAATTATAATTTTCTTTATATATTTGAAATTAATATCTTTAACAAAGTTGTTATTAATATATTATTATAAAAGTATAATAATAATTAACTTTTAATAATTTACTTTTTAAAAACTATATAATTAATTAAATTTAATTATAAGGTTTATAATAAAGAAATACTTATAATTATAAAGTTGTTTTTATATTAGTATATAAAACTAATTAGTACTTTATATTAAATTTAAGTTTATATTAATTATAAAATATTAGAATACTTTATAATAATTAAAGCTTTTAATACTTAATAAATTTAATAAATTAAATTCTTAATTAATTATTACTTTCTTATTATATATTAACTAAATAAAGATAATTCTTTAACTAATATATTAATTTATAAAATTAATAAAGTAGACTTTTAAAATAAATTAAAGAAGAAATAATATATATAATAATTATTTAAAAAAGTTTAATTAAACTCTTAGATTATAATTTTCTAATTATATTTTTATTTTAAATCTTCTATATAAAAAGTTAATATAATATTATTTTTAATAAATCTAATAAATCTAGTTTTATAAGTTTTATAAATTAATTAAAAATATAAATCTTTTAATACTTTGAGAATTATATTTAACTATTATAAATTAAATTCTATATTAAAACTAGAAATTAAAGAAAGTTTATTATTATATAAAAATTACTTTATAATATTAGATATTAAATATTTAAAGACTCTTTTAATTTATAAGATATATAATTTAGTTATTATAATTTATTTAAATATATAGAAGACTTATATATTATTTAAAAAGTATTATTATTAATATTTAATAAAAAATAATATTATAATTTATATCTAGAACTATTATATATATTATTATAACTTAGTTTTTAAAGATAAAATATCTAGTTTACTTTACTTATTATTTATTTTAATATATATATAGAAATATATTATTATAGATTATTATAATTTTAATAAGAATAAATATAAATATAATAATATATTAATTATTATCGACTAATTAAATAAATAGATAATTATAATTCTATATTATAAAACTATTACTTCTTAAAAATAAACTAAGTTCTATATTATATATATTTATTATTATTATAACTTACTAATAATTATACTTTCTAATTATAAATTATAATTTATTTCTTCTTTTTAAATTAAATTTAATAATATCTTTAAAATTAAAATAAAATTATTTATAATAGATTATTTTTAAATTAATAAATAAATAGAAATTTATAATTAATATTTATAAAAATAATTATAACTCTTTATAAATTATTACTAAAATAACTAGTTTAAATTCTTATTTATAATAGATTATATATAATTAATATTATTATATTTTTCTTTTAATAATTTATCTCTCTTCAAAGTTTTATATAACTATATTTCTAAAACTATTTAGAATTAGAAGTAGAATAAATAACCTTTAATTAATAATCTTAATATATAAAATATATATATATATATTTATTACAATTAAGAAATATTAGAATATACTTAGTTGATACTTCTTATTATCTAAAGATATATAAAAAAAAAAGTTAATAAAAAGTAAAAACTAATTAATTTTAATATTAGTAATTATATTTAATTAAATATATAATATCTATTAATCTAGTAATTATTAAAGAAATTAGATTATTCTATTAATAAATACTTTAAAGTTCTAGAAAAAGTTAATTATTTATATTATTTAAAATTATTTAATATAATAAGAATCTATAATATTTTCTTTATTAATAAACTATATAAAATAATTAATAATCTATTATTTAGTTAATATAATAAACCTTTATTATCTATTAATATTATTAAAATAGATAAATATAAAATAAAAGAGATATTAATATACTATTAATATAAGAAAATATTAAAATATCAAGTTTAATAGAAAAGTTATAATATAGATTTAATATAATATAAAATATTAAATTTGAAAACTTCTTTAGTACTTCTTTATAACTTTTATTATATAAATTTAAAGATATTTAGCTCTCTAATATTACTTTTAGAATAGTTATAATTATAGAAAGTTAATAAAGATAATTATAATTATACTAAAGATAATTATCTAATAATAATAATTAATAAGAAGAAGTTTATAATAATATAAATTAAAAGATAAAATATATTTTTACTTTTTCTTTCTTAATATATTTATTTAATAATTATTTAATTATTTATATTTATTTATTAACTTTATAAAATATAATTTAAAAACTAATTAAAATACTTAAGAATAAACTTTTTAAAAGAAAAAGATAATATAATAATTTAGATTAAATTATTATAATATTATATAAACTAACTATATATAAGTTAGATTTAAAAATTAAACTATATATATATATTAATATATATATAATTTAATTATTTATTCTATATAATAACTTCTTATATATAAGTCTTTAGATTTTTATAATCTTTTTAGTTCTTTAATTATTAATTTTAAAGTTATTCAATATCTCTAAATTAATAATTTCGTTATAATTTCTAAATAATAAGTTAATTTAATATTAGATATAAAGTTATATAATTATAAATATAAAGTAATAATTTTAAAAAGTAATTTATATAGATATTTAATTATATTATTATTAATATTATAAAATAAAGTTATATAAACTTTTATTTTAAATTATTATAATAATAATATAATATAAATAAATAATATATATATATATATATATTATTTACTTTTTTTATTAACTTTTTAAACTAATTATATTATATTAATATATATATAGTTTAGTTTTTATAAACTTTTTAAAGTTAATAAATAATTAATAATAATTAATAAATAATAAAATAATTAATTCTAATTATAAGTTAATTAATTATAAAAAGATTTAAAATAAATATTAATATAATATAAAGACTTTTTCTTTACTCTTTTTATTTTTTTTACTTTTTTTACTTTTTTTACTTTTTTAATATTATATACTCTTTTAATATTATATATTTTTATTATCCTTTTTATTTTCTTTATTATATATATATTATATATATTTTATATAATTGATAATATTATTTAATAATTTATTTAATCTCTTTCACTTTTTTAAATTTTTAATAATTATTATATAAAGTATATATAATATAATAATAATTTATAAAGTAACTTTATAAAAGAGATATAATATAAATATAAATTATATTATTAATTTCAAAGTATTTATAATATAATAAATTAAAAAGTAATAAACTTTAATATATACTTATTATTATAATAAATATAATCTATAAATATAATATATTACTTTTAATAGATTATTAAATAGAAATTATATTAATTATTATTATAATAATAAAAAAAGTTATTATTTATTTTATATATTAATTATTTATTAAATTTATATTATATTAATTAAATAGATTAGAATTATAATATATTTTTATTTTTATATTTATATTTACTTTAAATAATATTTATTAAAAAACTAATTAATTATATATTATTAATAAGTTTAAAATAAAGATTTTAAATTTATTTATTTTTAATTAATATATATAATTACTTTTATTTTTATTTTTATTATATATTCTTTTAATATTTATTATAATTATTATTATAACTTTTATTTTTAATTAATTATATTAGTTTATTATAAAAATTATAATAAAACTACTAATTTAGAGATATTAAATAACTTTAGAATTAATAACTAAAGAATTAAAAGGATTATAAGAATCTAGAGATTTATATATAAAAAGTTATTATATAGAATAAATAATTAAGTTATATATATATTAATATATATATATAATCTAATTCCTAGATTTAATTTATATATAATTAGTTTATATAATATTATAATAATTTAATTTAAATTATTATATTACTCTCTTTTTTTTAAAAAGTTTACTTTTAAATATTCTAATTAATTTTCAAGTTATATTTTATAAGATTAATAAATAAATATAAATAACTAAATAACTATTAAATAAGTATATTAAAAAAGAAGAAATAAAAGTATATTTTATCTTTTAATTTATATTATTATAAACTTCTTCTTATTAGTTATTATTATTAAATAGTTATTTTTAATATAGTTATAATTATTTTTATTAACTTTTTATAATTATAATTATTCTAAAAGTAATATTAAAGGATTAAGTACTTTTAGATTTATATAATAAAAGTTATAAAGAAGTATTAAAAAAGTCTTTAAATTTAATATTTTATATTATATTAAATCTATATTATAATCTTTTTATTAAATTTAATATTCTAATATTTTTCTATATTAATAATAAATTAATATCTTTTCTACTTTATATTTATTTATTCTAATAATATTAATAAATAGTAGAGATTTATTATATTAATTAAATAATAAATTATTAACTACTTTATATAATTTATTAATA
>JANGZZ010000428.1:0-16181 GCA_026225955.1 Clarireedia paspali | reverse complement strand
ATAAACTTTTAAAATTAAATAATTAAGTTTTTTTAACTTTTTAAATATTATATTAATTATTTATTACTAATAAGTTAAATAGTAATTAAAATTAAAAAGTAGATTATAAACTTTATAAAATAAATTAAAAATAATTAAATAAACTTTATTAATAATTTCTTAATTAATTTTATTAAATTTTAAAGTTTTTTTTTTAATTTTAGTTAAATAAACTTTTTCTAATTTATTAACTATTAATTCTAACTAAAGATCGATTTTATAAATATTTTAGAAAAAGCTAGTTAATATAAATAATTAAGAGAATAAAGTAGATCTTAAAATATTTACTTTTCTTTTAAAAGTTAATTAATTAGAAATTAAAAATAATATTTAATTTTAATAACTTTTAATATAACTAAATATCTTGAAAATAATTTTTAAGTTTTTAATTTTTAAAAAGATATTCTAATAACTCTATTTAGTATATTTAATAATTAAAAAATATTAATTTTAAATTAAAAAGTAGTTTTAACTTTAATTATCTTCTTTTTAAACTTTTAATATTGATTTCTAAAGAGTTTTAAATTTAAAGATTTATTAAAGTTTAGTTTATAACTTTAATTTAATTTTTAAAATTATTATATTTAATATTAATCTAATTAATTATATTAACTTAAAGTTAATAACTTTTAAAAACTTAATTATTAATATTTCAAAAGTTAATTTAATTTTAATTAACTTTAAAGATTATTAATTAAAAATTAAATTTTTTTTAATTAAATTAATTAAATTAACTTTAAATAAATTTTAATTAACTTTCTTAATATTAAAAAGCTAAAAAGGATTTAAATAGTTTTAATTTAAATTTAAATTTTTAATTATAAAAAAGATTAATAAATAATCTAAATTTAAATTATTTAATATTTATTAATTATTAATATATTTTATTATTTCTAAAATAATAAAAGTTAAATTTAAGATTAAAAAGTTAACTTTATAAAAAAAAGTTTTAACTTTTAAATTATTAAATAACTTTAAATTATTATCTTTAATCTAATTAATTAATTAAACTTCTTTTTAAATATTAAGTAATTTAGAATCTTATTAAGAATAATATATATTAAAGTTATTTAAAATAAGTAAATTAATTATAATATCTTTTAAAAAAAAGTTTCTTTTAATTATTTTTTTTAAATTGTTTTTAATTTAGTTAATCTTATTATAAATATTAACTATTTCAAATATATTAATTTTAGAACTTAGTTATATTATTAATAAATTTAAATCTGAGTTATTAAATACTAATATAATATTAATAGTAAGAACTTTTAAAATATATATTAAAGTTCGAGATTTAAAGTTCTAATATAATATTAATAATTAATTAAAATTAATATAAATTATAAATTAATTATTTAATTAGTTTTAGTTTTTAATTATAATCTAAAGTTCCTAGATTATTAATAAGTTAATTTTTAACTTAATAATTAATTTAAAAGTTAATTTAATTTCTAATAAACTTTTATTAAAATTTATTTATAATATTTAAATATTCTAATTATTTATAAATTAAAACTAACTTTTTTAATAACTTTATAAACTTTATATAATTTCAAGTTATTAATATAAAATTAAAAGTAATTAGTATATTTTAAAGTTAAATATAAATAAGACTTTTTATAAATATTATAAATATTATAAATATATTAAAAGGTTAAATAAAATTTCGAATATAAATTATATTTAATTTAATAATAATAAAATTAAATTATATATTTAAAATTCTAATATTAAGAATATTAAATTAACTTTATTATATTTAATAACTTTTTAGTTTTAATTAAGATTCTAATAATATAAATTTAATTCTTTATATACTTTTTAATTTCTTTAATAATTTTAAAAGAGATTATTATTAATTTAACTCTTTTAATAATTTAATTAACTTTAAAAAAAAGTTAATAAGAAGTTCTAATTAATTTAAAATTTAAAATACTATTAAAAGTTTTAATCTTTTTTAATATTAATTCTATATTTTCTAAAGTATTAAAATTAATTATAAAGATTTTATATAATATTACTTTATATTAAGATTTATTTTTTTAAATACTTTTAAAATTAAAAAGGTTTTTTTAAATATTAATCTTTTTAATTAAAAAGTTAATTATATAAAAAGAGATTATAATTAATATTAAATTCTTCTTATTAAATATATTAATAATAATTGAAATAATTAGCTTTTTAACTTCTTTAACTTTAAAAGCTTTATTAATAATATTATAAATAATTAAAACTAAAAAAGTATTATAATATAATATAATATTATATATTAAAATAAATTAGTTTAAAGTTTTAACTTTAGTTTTAATTATTTTAAATTTAGTTTAAATAGTAATCTAGTTATTTAACTTTAGATTATTTAATATAATAATATTAATAAAAAAAGTTTAAATTAGATTTTAAATAATTTTAGTAATTTTAGATATTAAAATTATTAAAAATATTAAAGTTATTAAAAGAGTTATTAAAAGAGTTACTAAAAGTTATTTTTATAATTTCAAGGTTTTAATCTAATTTTTTATTTTTTAAATTATATATTTAAAATTATTAAATTAAGAAACTAATTAGTTAATAACTTTTTTAACTTTTTCTAATATAATATAATCTCTAAATACTTTAATAAAATCTAGTATTTTACTTTATTATTTTTAAAAAGAAATTAAAATACTAACTTTAATTAAAAGATCTAAAGTTTTAAAGATAAATAATTAAATAGATTCTAAGTTAATTAATTAGTTAATAATAATTTTCGAATTTTTATTAATTTATTCAATTAAGAAAAAATTAGAAATTTTTTATTTAAAAACTTTAAAAACTATAAAAATATTGAAAAATAATAAAATAATAAAAATATTAATAAAAAGAAGTTAGTATTTAAATATAATATATTTTTATAATTTAAACTAGTTTATTTATATCTTTATACTATTATTATATTATTATTATTATTAATTCTAATAATTCTAAATACTAAGTTTATTAATTTCGTTTTATTAAACTTAAATTATTAATTTAGTAATAATTAATAATATTAATAATATAAAATAATATTAATAAACTAGAAAGGCTTTTAAAGTATTAATATATTTATTAAAGTATTATATTAATATTTATTAATATAATCGCTTTTTCTATTTTTAATAATAATAATAATTAGAAAATTATTTTTATAACTTTGTTTTTAATTATTTTTAGCACTTTAATAATTATTATATTATTAACTTTATTTATTACCTTTTAATTTAATTTAAATATCGATTTATTTAACTTTTCTAATATTATAAATTTAAACTTTTTAACTAGATTTATTATAAATATTATAACTAGTTTTAATAATATTCTATTTTATTTTCTAAAATATATTAACCTCTTTTTAATTAAATAAATTAATAAAAATCCGAAAATTATTATTAATTAATCAATTAATTTAAAATCTATTTAAATTTTTATTTTTAAAGTTCTAGACCTTTTAATTAAAATTAATATTTTAACTTCTTTTTAAAAATAATAAAATAAAATATTAGATTTTATTAAAGTATTTAGAGATTATATTATATTAAAAAAGATTAAAAAAGTTATTAATTAATTAGTTTCTTAATTTAATAACTTTAAATATATAATTTAGAAAATAAAAAATCAAGTTAAAGTTTTAAAACTATAAAAATAACTTTTAATAATCTTTTTAATAACTTTAATACTTTTAATAACTTTAATACTTTTAGTAACTTTAATATTAAAAATTATTAAAATTATTTAAAATCTAATTTAAACTTTCTTTATTAATATTATTATATTAAATAACTTAAAGTTAAGTAATTAGATTATAATTATAATTAAATTTAAAGTAACTAAATTTAAAATTAAACTTTTAAATTAATTTATTTTAATATATAATATTATATTATATTATAATATCTTCTTAGTTTTAACTATTTATAATATTATTAATAAAGCTTTTAAAATTAAAAAAGTTAAAAAATTAATTATTTCGATTATTACTAATATATTTAATAAAAAGAACTTAGTATTAATTATAATACTTTTTTATATAATCGATTTTTTAATTAAGAAGATTAATATTTAGAAAAACCTTTTTAATTTTAAAAATATTTAAAAGAATAAACTTTAGTTTAAAATAATATTATATAGAATCTTTATAATTAACTTTAATATTTTAAAAAATATAAAATTAATATTAAAAAAGATTAAAATCTTTAATAACTCTTTGAACTTTAAATTAATTAAAACTTTTTATTAACTTTCTTTTAAAGTGAATCAAGTTATTAAAAGAGTTAAATTAATAATAGTCTCTTTTAAAACTATTAAAGAAATTAAAAGATATATAAAGAATTAAATTTATATTATTAGAATTTTAATTAAAGTTAAAAAACTATTAAATATTATAAAATCAATTTAATATATTTATTATTAAAGTTTTAAATATATAATCTAGTTTTATTATTATTAAGTTAAATATAATTTATATTTAGAATTATATTTAACTTCTTAATATATTTATAATATTTATAATATTTATAAGAAATCTTATTTATATTTAACTTTAAAATATACTAATTACTTTTAATTATATATTAGTAACTTAAAATTATATAAAGTATATAAAATTATAAAAAAAGTTAATTTTAACTTATAAATAGTTAAGATATTTAAATATTATAAATAAATTTTAATAAAAGTTTATTAAAGATTAAATTAGCTTTTAAATTAATTATTAAATTAAAAATCAATATATTAATTATCTAAAAACTTTAGATTATAATTAAAAATTAAAACTAGTTAAATAATTAATTTATAATTTATATTAACTTTAATTAACTTCTAGTATTATATTAGAACTTTAAATCTTAAACTTTAATATATATTTTAAAAGTTCTTATTATTAATATTATATTAATATTAAATAACTTGGATTTAGACTTATTAATAATATAACTAGATTTTAATATTAATATACTTGAAATAGTTAATATTTATAATAAGATTAATTAAGTTAAAAATAAAATAAAGAAAATAATTAAAAAAAACTTTTTTTTAAAAGATATTATAATTAATTTATTTATTTTAAATAACTTTAATATATATTACTTTTAATAGAATTTAAAGTTACTTAATATTTAAAAAGAGATTTAATTAGTTAATTAAATTAAAAATAATAATCTAGAGTTATTTAATAATTTAAAAATTAAAATCTTCTTTTATAAAATTAGTTTTTTAATTTTAAACTTTACTTTTATTACTTTAAAAATAGTAAAGTATATTAATAATTAATAAATATTAGATAATTTAAGTTTAAATTATTTACTAATCTTTTTTATAATTAAAAATTTAAATTTAAATTAAAACTATTTAAATCCTTTTTAACTTTTTAATATTAAAAAAGCTAATTAGAATTTATTTAAAGTTAGTCTAATTAATCTAATTAAAAAGAATCTAATTTTTAATTAATAATCTTTAAAGTTAATTAAAACTAAATTAATTTTTAAAATATTAATAATTAAGTTTTTAAAAGTTATTAGTTTTAAACTAGTATAATTAATTAAATTAATATTAAATATAATAATTTCGAAAATTAAATTAAAATTATAAATTAAACTTTAATAAATCTTTAAATTTAAAATCTTTTAGAAATCGATATTAAAAGTTTAAAAAGAAGATAATTAAAGTTAAAACTACTTTTTAATTTAAAACTAGTATTTTTTAATTATTAAATATATTAAATAAAGTTATTAGAATATTTTCTTAAAGATTAAAGATTTAAAAACTATTTTCAAAGTATTTAATTATATTAAAAGTTATTAAAGTTAAATATTATTTTTAATTTCTAATTAATTAACTTTCAAAGAAAAAATAAATATTTTAAAGTTTATTTTATTTCTCTAATTATTTATATTAACTAGTTCCTTTTAAAATATTTATAAAATTGATCTTTGATTAGAACTAATAATTAATAAACTTAAAAAAGTTTATTTAATTAAAATTAAAAGAAAAACTCTTAAGTTTAATAGAATTAATTAAGAAATTATTAATAAAATTTATTTAATTATTTTTAATTTATTTTATAAAATTTATAATCTACTTTTTAATTTTAGTTATTATTTGATTTACTAATAATAAGTAATTAGTATAATATTTAAAAAATTAAAAAAGTTTAATTATTTAGTTTTAAAAATATATAAAGTTATTTTATTATTTAATTATTTTAAGAAGATTAATAAGAGGATATTAATAAAGAGATTAAATTATTTAACTAAAATTATTAATTTATTATATAACTTTTAAATTAAAAGTCGATTTAAAAAGTTTATAATTAATACTAGATTATTATTAATAATTAAAATTAAATAAGATTATATAACTAAGTTTAAAATATTAATTTTATTTCTTGATATTAAAAGAGCCTTCGATTATATATTAAAAAACTAATTATTAATAATTTTAAAAAAGTTTAAATTATTATTTAGTTTAATAAGTTAAATTAATTACTTTTTAAAAGCTTAATAACTTTAATTAGCTTTTAATAATTAAATTAAACCTTTCTAGTTTATTAATATTAATATCTTTTAAAATAGTTTAATTAACTTGATTTTATTTTTAATTTATATTTAAGATTTTTTTCTAATTATTAGTTATTTAGTTTAGTTTTATATAAATAATATTATATTAGTAGTTAATTTAACTAATTTTAAAAAGAATTATTAAATCTTAAAAAAAGAAATTAATAAATTATACTCTTTTAAAATAATAAATAATATTAATTTTAACTTTAAGAAAACTAAATTAATTTACTTTTTTTCTAATAACTTAATAAATTATTTAATTAAATTATTAAATTAATAAATTATATACTTTTTTAAGTTAATAAAATAATTAAGAATTTAATTTAATAATACTTTTAAATTTAAAAGTTATATTAGAATTTAAGTTAGTTAAATTAAAATAATATTACTTTGAGCTAACTAGTTAATTAATATTTAAATTAACTTATCTCTTTTTATTATATAGTAATTATATATTATTTATATTACTAGTATTTTAGATTATAATTCTCTAATTTAATATAAAGAATAAATTAATTTTAAAGTTTAATTTCAATTATTTTAAAACTAATTTAAATTTAATTATAAATATTAAAATTATATTAATATCTCTTAATATCTATTTTATTAATATTAACTACTAATATACTTTTTAATTATTTAAACTTTTAAAAAACTATTTAATTTATAAATTACTTTAAAAAGGTTATTAAAAATTATAAAATTATTAAAAGTTAAATTATTAGAAGTTATAAAGTTATTAAAAGAGTTATTAAAAGTTAAAACTTAATTTTAACTTTATTTATTTTTTTAGAATTAACTAAAAGTAAAGATTAAAGTTAATATCAAAGTTAATTACTAGATTAATATAAATCGATTAGATTAAATAATTAATATATTTACTAATTAATTTAAATAAACTAGAAAAAATATACTCTTTTAAATTTATATTTTAAATTACTAGTTTATTTTTAATTTAAATTAATTGTTTTTTGAAAAAAAAGAAAACTAATAAATATAAAAAGTTAGTTTTAATATTAATATCTAATTAATATATCTTTTATATTAATAGATTATAATTATAAAATAAAACTAGAATAGAAATTAAATTAACTTTTTTAGATTTAAATTAAAAGCTAATTTAAATATATAAGTAGAATATTAATTTAAACTAGTTAGTATATAATAAAGAGTTAAAAAGAGTTATTTAGATAATTAAATTAACTAATTAATTAACTTAGTTAAGTTAAGAATATATAATTTATAATAATAATTAAATAGAGTTATAATATTTAAAATTACTAAATAATAACTTTAACTAAGAATAATTAATAAAAGTATTTAATATTAGTAATTAAATAATTAAAAAAGATATTAATATTAAATTAGTTTAAATTCTAGAATATTATAAAATCAAAAGAAATAAATTAATTAATAAACTAGTAAAAGAAGTTATTAATTTAAAACTAAATATTTATAAAATTAACTTTATTTACTTAGATATTTAGATTAAAGTTATTAAGATTTAAAAATAAAAATTAGTTTTAGAAAAAATAATTAAATCAAAATTAATTAAAGAATCTAAAATTAATTATATTTTAATTTATAAATTAGCTTTTTAAAATAAAATCTCAATCTCTTTTAATATTAAGTAAATTATTACTAATATATTTTACTAGTTAAAACTAGGTTATAATTATAATAAAGTTTATTTTATTTTTTTTTTTTATTTATTTTAATAATTTATATAAGTTTAAGATTATAATAAATTAGTTAATAGTTATATTATTAGTAGTTAGATATATATAAGTTTAAATATATATAATATTATATATAATAAAGAGATATTAAAAGTTTAATTTTAATTTTAAAGAAATAATAATTAAAATAATTCTAAAATATCTTAAATATTAATAAAAAGAATTAAATTTAAACTAATTTAAATACTAAATATTAGTAATATTAATATTAATATCTAATATTAAATTAATCTAAGACTTAATAATAATAATTTATAAATAAGTCTAATTTATTAAAAGTTAATTAATTAAATTAAATAATATCTTTATATATAAATATTAATTTCTTAAATAAATTCTAAACTAGTTTTAATTCTAAGTTTTATATTAAATAATAAAAGTAAATTAAAATAATATATATTAAGTTTATTTTTTAGCTTTAAATATATATTAATATATAGTTAATAATTAAATAGAAAATATTCTAATATCTTCTTTTTAGTATATTTATATTTATTATTATTAATTAAACTAAATTAATATAAATAAACTTTGTTATAATTATAACTTAATTTTAATTAGTAAAATATATTAATAGTAGCTTATTTAATATTAAAGAGAATTATAATTTTACTTTAAAGAATTAATTTATAAATTAAAATATAATTAGTTTTAGTTTCTTTAACTAATCTCAATTTAATTATTTTAATTATTTTTTTAAAGCTAGTTTTCACTTCTAAGTTTTAATAATTTTAATCTAGATATTTAAATAAATAAAATTAATTTTATAAATATTTAGTTTTAAATTAATAACTTTTTTTATTAATTTATTAACTAGTTTATTCTTTTTAATTTTATAATACTTTAGAATTTAAATTAATTTAATATTAGTATTTTTATTAACTATTTAGTAATTAATATTAAATATTTTTATTAGTTATTTTTAACTAAAGTTATTATTTAGTATTTTTAATTATAATAATTTAGCTTAGTTATTATTATAAATAATATATTCTTAATTAAACTAAGTTAGTTAACTAATTAATTTGATTATCTAAATAACTTCTTTTAACTCTTTATTATATATTAACTAGTTTAAACTAATATTCTATTTATATATTTAAATTAGCTTTTAGTTTAAATCTAAAAGTACTAATTTAATATTTATTTTAATTTCACTTTATAATTATAATCTATTAATATAAAAGATATATTAATTAAATATTAATATTAATATTAACTTTTTATAATTATTAGTTTTATTTTTTTTTAAAAAGTAACTAATTTAGATTGAAAATAAATTAGTAGTTTAAAATATAAATTTAAAAGAATATAATTTTTCTAGTTTATTTAGATTAATTAATAAATATATTAATTATTTAATTTAATTGATTTATATTAACTTAGTAATTAACTTTGATATTAACTTTAATCTTTACTTTTAACTAGTTCTAAAAAGATAAATAAAATTAAAATTAAGTTTTAACTTTTAATAACTCTTTTAATAACTTTATAGTTTTTAATAACTTTACTTTTAATAACTTTATAACTTTTAATAATCTTCTTATATTAATTTATAAATTAAATAGTTTTTTAAAAGTTTAAATAATTAGAAAGTATATTAATAATTAATATTAATAAAATAGATATTAAAAAATATTAAAGTAGTTTTAGTATTTATAATTAGTTTTAAACTAGTTTTGAAAACTTTTAAGATTTTATAAAAAACTAAGTTTTAAAATAATTAAAATTAAGTTTTAAAATTAATTTACTTTTTATATTAAATTAGAAACTTATAATTTAAGATATTAGTAATATAAATAATATATAGTTAATATATAATACTAAAGAATAAACTAGTTTAAATATTAGTTAATTAATTAATTTAAAGTAATATTATTTTAGTTTAATTAATTTAAATTCTAATATAACTTTTAAATTTAAAAGTATTATTAAACTAAATTCTTAATTATCTTATTAGTTTAGAAGAGTATATAATCTACTAATTCGGTAATTTAATTAAATAAACTTCTAAATTATTAAAAAAGAAATAAATTAATTTAATTTTCTTAAAGTTAAAATCGATATTATTAGTTATTCTAAATAAATATAATTTATTAGCTTCTCTTTCTAAAGTTTAATAGTTCATTTTAAAATTAGTTAAATTAACTATTAATATAATATTATTTATATAAAACTAAACTAAATAGTTAATAATTAGAAAAAGATTTTAAATATAAATTAAAAATAAAATTAAATTAATTAGATTATCTTAGAAGATATTAATATTAATAAACTAAAAAAGTTTAATTTAGTTATTAAAAGCTAGTCAAAGTTATTAAACTTTTAAAAAATAATTAATTTAATTAATTAAACTAAATAATAATTTAAATTCTTTTAAAATAGTTAATAATTAGTTCTTAAATATATAATTAAAGGCTCTTTTAATATTAAAGAATAAAACTAATATTTTAAAATTAATTATATAATCTTATTTAATTTTAATTATTAATAATAACTTAATATTAATTATAAACTTTTTAAATTAACTTCTAATTTAAAAGTTATATAAAAAGTTAATAATTTTAATTAAATAACTTAATCTTTTAATTAATATTCTTTTATTAACCTTTCTAAAATAGTTTAATAATAAAATAACTTTATAAACTTTTAAGATTAAATAATTAAACTTTTTTAATTTTTTAAATATTATATTAATTATTTATTATTAATAAGTTAAATAATAATTAAAATTAAAAAGTAAGTTATAAACCTTATAAAATAAATTAAAAATAACTAAATAAACTTTATTAATAATTTCCTAGTTAATTTTATTTAGTTTAAAAGTTTTCTTTTTAACTTTAATTAAATAAACTCTTTTAAGTTTATTAGTTATTAATTCTAATTAAGAATCGATTTTATAAATATTCTAAAAAGAATTAATTAATATTAGAAGTTAAGAGAATAAAATAGATTTTAAAATATTTATTTTTTCTTCGAAAGTTAATTAATTAGAAATCAAAGATAATATTTAACTTTAATAACTTTTAGTATAATTAAATACTTTGAAAATAGCTTTTAAGTTTTTAGTTTTTAAAAAGATATTCTAATAACTCTATTTAATATATTTAATAATTGAAAAGTATTAATTCTAAATTAAAAAATAACTTTAACTTTAATTATCTTCTTTTTAAACTTTTAATATTGATTTTCAAAAAGTTTTAAATTTAAAAGTTTATTAAAGTTTAATTTATAATTTTAATTTAATTTTCGAAATTATTATATTCGATATTAATTTAATTAGTTATATTAACTCGAAGTTAATAACTTTTAAAAACTTAATTATTAATATTTTAAAAGTTAATTTAATTCTAATTAACTTTAAAGATTATTAATTAAGAATTAAACTTTTATTAATTAAATCAACTAAATTAATTTTAAATAGATTTTAATTAACTTTCTTAATATTAAAAAACTAAAAAGAATTTAAATAATTTTAATTTAAATTTAGATTTTTAATTATAAAAAAAATTAGTAAATAATCTAAATTTAAATTATTTAGTATTTATTAATTATTAATATACTTTGTTATTTTTAAAGTAATAAGAATTAAATCTAAGATTAAAAAGTTAATTTTATAAAAGAAGGTTTTAATTTTTAGATTATTAAATAACTTTAAATTATTATCTTTAATTTAATTAACTAGTTAAATCCCTTTTTAAATATTAAGTAACTCTAAGTTTTATTAAAAGTAATATATATTAAAATTATTTAAAATAAATAAATTAGTTATAATATCTTTTAAAAAAAAACTTCTTTTAATTATTTTCTTTAAATTATTTTTAGTTTAATTAGTCTTATTATAAATATTAACTATTTTAAATATATTAATATTTAAATTTAGTTATATTATTAATAAGTCTAAATTTAAGTTATTAAATACTAATATAATATTAATAGTTAAAACTTTTAAAATATATATTAAAGTTCAAGATTTAAAGTTTTAATATAATATTAAAAATTAATTAAAGTTAATATAAATTATAAATTAATTATTTAACTAGTTTTAATTCTTAGTTATAATCTAAAGCTTTTAGATTATTAATAAATTGATTTTTAATTTAATAATTAATTTAAAAGCTAATTTAATCTCTAATAAACTTTTATTAAGATTTATTTATAATATTTAGATATCTTGATTATTTATAAGTTAAAATTAACTCTTTTTATAACTTTATATACTTTATATAATTTCAAGTTACTAATATAAAATTAAAAGTAATTAGTATATTTTAAAGTTAAATATAAACAAGGTTTTCTATAAATATTATAAATATTATAAATATATTAAAAGGTTAAATAAAGTTTTAAATATAGATTATATTTAGTTTAGTAATAGTAAAATTAAGTTATATATTTAAAATTCTAATAGTAAATATATTAAATTAACTTTATTATATTTAATAATTTCTTAATTTTAACTAAGATTCTAATAATATAAATTTAATTCTTTATATATTTTTTAACTTCTTTAATAGTCTTAAAAGAGATTATTATTAAATTAGTTCTTTTAGTAACTTGATTAGTTTTAAAAGATAATTAATAAAAGATTTTAATTAGTTTAAAGTTTAAAGAGTTATTAAAAGTTTTAATCTTTTTTAATATTAATTCTATATCTTCTAAAGTATTAAAGTTAATTATAAAGATCTTATATAATATTACTTTAAATCAAAGTTTATTCTTTTAAATACTTTTAAAATTAAAAAAGTTTTTTTAAATATTAATCTTCTTAATTAAAAAGTTGATTATATAAAAAGAGATTATAATTAATATTAAGTTCTTTTTATTAGATATATTAATAATAATCGAAATAATTAGCTTTTTAATCTCTTTAGCTTTAAAAGTTTTATTAATAATATTATAAGTAACTAAAGTTAAAAATATATTATAATATAATATAATATTATATATTAAGATAAATTAATTTAAGAGTTTAGCTTTAAGCTTAACCGCTTTAAGTTTAACTATAACTATAGTCTAATCACCTAACTTTAAGTCACTTAATATAGTAATATTAGTAAAAAAAGTTTAGACCGAATTTTAAATAATTTTAATAATTTTAGATATTAAAGTTACTAAGAATATTAAAGTTATTAAAAAGGTTACTAAAAGAGTTATTAAAAGCTTTTATAATTTCAAGGCTTTAGTTTATACTTTCATCTTCTAGGTTATATATTCGAGGTTATTAAATTGGGAGATTAATTAGTTAATAACTTTTTTAACCTTTCTAGATCTAGTATAATCTTTAAATATTTCAATTAAGTTTAGTATTTTACTTTATTATTTTTAAGAAAAAGTAAAAGTATTAACTTTAATTAAAAGGTTTAAAGCTTTATAAATAAGTGTCTAGGTTAGTTCCAAGTTAGTTAATTAATTGAAAATAGTTCTTAAGTTTTTATTAATCTATTTTATTAAAAAGGGGTTAATATATTTAAATAAACGAAAAGAGATATTATTAGAATTAATTATAATATTTATAATAAGTTTAATTAAAAGGTCCAAGCTTATAATATTAAAAAGGTTAAATAAATTAATATTAAAGTTGAATTAGAAGGTAATAAGTAAAATTAATAATATAATAATATTTATAATATTATTAATAATATTAATAACTAGAGGTAATTAAAAAAAATAATAATAAAATAATTTTTCATTAAAAAAATATAATTTCTTATTAAAAATCATTGAATCAAAGTTGAATATAATAAATAACTTTTCTATAGATCGATTAAATTAGGTTATTTAGTTATATAACTATCTGTTATCAAGATATTATTATTACTATCGATTTTTATCGATTTTACTTTATATTTCGAGATTCTTATTAAAAAACTTTAAAAAATATAAAAACATTGAAAAATTATTAAAAGTAATAAAAATATTATAAAAAAAGATTAATATTTAATATAATATACTTTTATAGTTCGAACTAGTTTACTTATATCTTTGTATTACTATTATATTACTATTGTTATTAATTCTAACGATTTTAAATACTAAGTTTATTAATTTTATTTTATTAAACTTAAATTACTAATTTAATAATAATTAACGATATTAGTAATATTAAATAATATTAATAAACTAAAACAACTTTTAAAGTATTAATATATTTATTAAAGTATTATATTAATACTTATTAATATAATTATCTTTTTAACCTTTAATAATAATAATAATAACTAAGATATTATTTTAATTAACTTCTTTTTAATTACTTCTAGTATTATAATAGTTATTAAATTATCTTCTCTAGTTATTAATATTATTAATAATATTAATAATATTATAAATATTATTATATTACTAACTCTATTTACAACCTTTCGATTTAACTTTAATATTAACTTATTTAACCTTTTTAATATTATAAGCTTAAACCCTTTAGTTAGATTTATTATAAATATTATAATTAGTTTTAATAATATTTTACTTTATTTTCTAAAATATATTAACTCTTTCTTAACTAAATAGATTAATAAAAATCTGAAAATTATTATTAACTAATTAATTAATTTAGAACTTACTTAGTTATTTATCTTTAAAGTTTTAAATCTTTTAATTAAAATTAATATTATAACTTTTTCCTAAGAATAATAAAGTAAAATATTAGACTTTATCAAAGTATTTAGAGATTATATTATATTAAGAAAGATTAAAAAAGTTATTAATTAATTAGTTTCTTAACTTAATAACTTTGAATATATAATTTAGAAGATAGAAAACTAGATTAAAGTTTTGAAATTATAAAAATAACTTTTAATAATCTTTCTAATAACCCTTTTAATAACTTTAGTATTTTTAGTAACTCTAATAATAAAAATTATTAAAATCGTTTAAAATCTAGTCTAGACTAGCTTTATTAATATTATAGTATTAAGTAACTTAAAGTTAAATAACTAAATTATAATTATAATTAAATTTAAAGTAACTAAGTTTAAAACTAAGTTTTTAAACTAATTTATCTTAGTATATAATATTATATTATATTATAATACTTTTTTAACTTTAATTACTTATAATATTATTAATAAGGTTTTTGAGACTAAAAAAGTTAAAAGACTAGTTATTTCGATTATTATTAATATATCTAATAAAAAGAATTTAATATTAATTATAATTTCTTTTTATATAATTAATTTTTTAATTAAGAAAGTTAATATTTAGAAAAATCTTCTTAATTTTAAAAGTATTTAAAAGAATAAATCTTAGTTTAAAATAGTATTATATAGAATCCTTATAGTTAATTTTAATACTTTAAAAAATATAGAACTAATATTAAAAGAGATTAAAACCTTTAATAGTTTTTTGAACTTTAAACTAATTAAAACTCTTTATTAACTTTTTTCTAAAGTTAACTAGATTATTAAAAGAGTTAGTTTAATAATAGTCTCTTTTAAGATTATTAAAAAGATTAAAAGATATATAAGGAACTAAGTTTATATTATTAGAATCTTAATTAAAACTAAGAAGTTATTAAATATAATAAAGTTAATTTAATATTTAAAATATTAGAGTTTTAAATATATAACTTAGTTCTATTATTATTAAATTAAGTATAGTTTATATTTAAAACTATATTTAACTTTTTAATATATTTATAATATTTATAATATTTATAAGAAACTTTATTTATATTTAACTTTAAAATATATTAATTACTTTTAATTATATATTAGTAACTTGAAATTATATAAAGTATATAAAGTTATTAAAAGAGTTAATTTTAACTTATAAATAATTAAAATATCTAAATATTATAAATAAATTTTAATAAAAGTTTATT